>RJWM01003022.1:0-118822 GCA_004363535.1 Dasyprocta punctata | reverse complement strand
AAATACAGATGATTGTAAGTTCTGATATTGCTTACATGATTTTGAGCTTATTTTTTCACATGAAGAATTTAAGCCCAGAGAATGTAAATGACCTGCTCAAGATCCTTTAGCTAGCACTAATCTCACTTAGATACCTCTAGTCTTAAATTTTCCATTCAGCTCAGGAAAACTCATCATTGTGTGAATGAGTGAAAGTGAATTAAAGCTATCAAATTTATTACTGATAAAGTACAGAAATTTACAAACTTGGTAATCTTATTTGTAGGCTAGTCTACCTTATAGGAATGCTTTAGAGATAGGGAAATAAAATAAAGGTGGTAATGCTATACCTAGCAGAGAAAAATCTTGGGTATGTTGATAAGCTTAAGTCTGGCCCAAAGGTATTGAGCATCACAGATCAGGGATACCAAAGTACTGGGCATTTTTAAACAAATTCAAATGTCTGCTTGTGCTAGACTGATGAGAGTATAAGTAAATTGGGCTGGAGGCCAGTATCTAGATGTGTACATAGGTAGGGTCTGTGGGTATAGAAATGTTCTGTTTGTGCATGTGTATGTGAGTAAGAGGTACGATGGGGAGAGTGCAACTCTTTTGAAGGTGGAAGCTACATAGTAGATTTGCCTTGGTGACTTACTTTCTAAAGCTAGACCAAAAAGTCAATAGAAAAGACCCTTTTATAGAAAAGACTCTGATTTTTCAGTGTTAGCTCAAAATGTTATAGCATTGTGTAGCTGTTCAAAACATGAAGACATATTTGTGCATCAGACTTGAGTAGCGGACTATCGGTTTAGGAAGAATACATGTTTGTAAAGCAGTGTATAAAAAGAAAACAGACAATAATAGTAAAGAAGCTTGAAAATTTTATTACTTCTATTTTTGATACATGGAAAGCTGAGCATTTTTATGATAATGGCTTAAGAAGTTCTCTTTTCAATTTCACTACTGTGTCTACCAGATTTTCCTTTTTCCTGATATTGCATGCAGGTATGCTCAGATTGGAATAATTTACATCTACAAATTATATAATAGAAAAATAATTTCATTGCTAAATGTAAACAAGTTGGGTTACTTCAACCAAAATAAGATGAAAATAAGAGAGAGAACTTTTATACTGCAAAGTTGACATTTTAGCAATATTCTGGCAATAGTTTACTCTACTTATAATCATTTGGCTACACAATGCTAAAAAATATCTGTTAGTCAGCAAAGCAATATTCAGAATACATCTCTTAAAACTACAGAATTTAAAATTTTGAACATCCCAAGTGGATGGCAGGTGATGTGAAGATGGTCTTGAAGAGTGACATACTTATTTCCTACAGATAAAAAATAGAAACAATGATTAAGAATAATTATAATAACCAAATAATATAGTTAATTCATCCAGGAAGCATTTCAATGATTTTTGATACAAATTGTTTACCAAACTCTTTATTTGTAAATCCCTCAGTGTTTTGCATTGTTAATGTATTTTCATTCAAAAATTATTTATCTAAACTTTGCCCATCAAAAATTATAAAGATTTATGTATGATTTTTAAAGAGATCAATAGTAATTGATTATATTGGTGTCTTATTTTTACTACTCTGCTCAGTAAGTTGAGTAAATAATGTAACATACAATATTTCACCTTGTGCTAAAATTACAGCATATATAGCAATTTTAAAAAGACATTAATATGTGAGTGACTCAACTGATTTAAACATGCTATTTTTTATTGTATTATAACAGAGTATAGACTTCATATGGGGAATAACTTTTGGCAGTTGACAAAAGTCATGAAAACTTTATTGGTTTTCAGAATTAACTGAAAATTCAATTACCTATCAGTGATTTTGGTCTGAATCAGCCAGTTGATGAAGTCCCTGGTGGCTAGATTGTCAAGAACAGTGTTCATCTCATCTGAGAAAGAACCATCAGCATGTCTACGGCGGAGTTCTTCAACAATGGTGACTTCTTCTGGGAAGCTAAGAAAATGAGGGCTAAAGTTATCATTTGCTTAGACATTTTGAGTAAATGTTTATGGATTGACTACTGTAGGTAACATGCAAGGGCTGTTGGATATTCAGGACAGAATTCTGTATTTAGAGAGCCTAAGAGAAAACCCCTCAAAGATACCCATGTGAAGCAGAGACTGTTGTAAAGGTAGAAGGTTGCAGAGCTTGGATCTAAAACCAAGTCTGTTTAACTTCATGTCCTTTGTAACATTCCAGGTTGATTAAAAGATTTTAATATCTTGGATATGTAGAAGCTAATATTGAGACAATTAATTCAGACATAATTTTGTAAAATATATCATATCAAAAATGCATTATTATTAAAAAAGCTTTGCAAAATGCAATATTAAGAGACCAAAACTTAATTTAAGATTTTTCTTTCATTGATTTGCCTTAGTAGAATTTTGGGTATCCCTTATAATAACGGAAAATACCCCCAAGGGGAAACAATTATTTTGCCATTGATTATATGAGTTTGGTTAATGTTTTAAAAGTCAGCCACAATGTGAATTTCTTTTTATTTTGAGATCTTTTTAAATCTGAATAAGTATGTTTTAATGATTCTGATTTAATGATCAGAATTGAACACACATTTCTTGCTTCTTGCCAAATGCTTATTGAAATGGTTGTAAGAAAATGGGATGGTTCGTGGGTCTGTTTGTGTTAAGATTTAAGCAAGTAACTAATCTACTTAGTCTCATTTTCTACTTTACTTACTTATTTTATATCTATATGACACCAACATAAAAAAAAAAACCTGAGTATGTGTCTCGATATGTGACTGTTTCTACATGTCTTTAGTTTGAGTATTGCTAACATTTTATGTTTGGTCTTTTTTGTCTTCATCATATATTTGTATAAATATTTATTAACACATAACTATATGTTAATCACACATACAACTATTTCAAGTCAAACATCAAGTATGAAAAGTTTCATCTAAAAATTGAAAGATTTAAAGTTTTCAGCACAATTTATTTTTTTACTTATATCTACCCCTTCTTGGAGCTGTTTAAATTTGTTGTCCCAATGCAGTTATCAAACGGATACCATTTACTTTCAAATGTGCCTCATCTGGATGAGTCAATACCTAATTATAACGCAGCTATAGTGGGAGATAGAAGTGTACTGTGATAGACTCTGTTAATACCTGCTAGCAAAATTTATCATCAGTAGGAGATACTTCCTTACTTAGTGAAAATATACTAATGGCTTTTATAATCCTGATTTATATATATATAAATATATATATAAATATATAAAATATATATATATGTAAAACTATAGATTTACATTTTCTGCATCAAGGAGAAGAAAAGTCACATAAGATTGTACAGACTTACTCTCGCCTTCCTCGGCCTTTCACCAGCCAAGCAATGAATTCCTTGGCAGCTTGGCCTTCCAAATAAGAACTTACATCACTAGTAAAGGTCCCTTCAGCATGTCTCTCAAATTCATCATGACGTTTGGCAATGTTATTCCTGAAAGAAATGTGAAAGTGAAGTTGATACTCTGCATCTTTGGCATTTGGTTCTCACTGATGACCAATGGCAACCTGGGATTTAGAATATAATGTAGCAGATACTTAGGAGTTTGAGAGATGAGGGTAGTATGGGAATTCAGTATGAAGTTACGTTAATAATCTGGATTAAAGAATGGTGGGAGAGGGCTAATTATGAATGCTTAAGAATTTAATAAAACACTCCTTCCCTTCCCAGCATTCCTATTTTCTCCTGCCCTGCTTATCTGTGCCATTGATTTTGAAAACTGCATTACTTTTTAATTTAGTCTCACCAGATGAAAATGTAGACTTCATTTTCCTCTGCTACTCGAAAGAGAGGTAGGTGTTTATTACTAGTACTTGTAAGTGTGGGGTCACCGTTAATTGATAGAAGGGAAAGCAAAGGCCAATCTTGAAATGTCATCAAAAATCCCATGTTATAATATGTAAATGAAAATGTATGATTTTCTAGGAGGAAAACAAAGAAGATCATCCCATCTCAGCTACCTGCAGAGCACTCTGTGGAGTGCTGTCAGCGGTCAGTCTTCCTGGCAAGTGTAACCCTGGAAGGTTTCATCTTAAACGTGCAATAAATACCCAAGAGAGGAAAGTTTGTTTATATTGTTACCAAGTTGCAGCATTTCCATGCTAAAAAATGAGAAGAGTTGTTTTTGTTTTTACGAATTTGCAATTTCTCACATTTCTCTGAGGGCCTAACTATAATCCTTAAAGAGGATCTCCACCTATGTCTGGTCTGACCATGACTCTGTCCGTCTTCCTGGCAGTGGGACCCTGGTCTTTAACGTACCTTTGGTCAGCTGCTGTGTTCCTCATATTTCTCCTGCCCGCTCCCACTCTCTTTCAGGCTTGCATTTCCTCTTTCCCCATTCTCCATTCTATGCAGACAAATCTATGTCCTCTTCCTGATTTGTAGATTTCTTCAGCTACTTTGTATGCATAACTCCTTTCCCCTTATGGGCCACCCTCCAAAGGAATTGTGAATTTCCACCATCTCTGTGAAACCCTTGTGGATAATTTTCTCTAGTAGCCGAGCAGCAGCAAAACCCCCAACACTCTTCAAAGAAAATCCAACATTAAAATGTATGTCTTATGATAGGTTTGTGTTCTTATTTGCTGCCTTCTCTTTATGCTGTTCGGCTAACTAGGCTGTAATTTTAAACGCATATCTTGGATTTTATTCTACAAGACGTGGAATGCACCTATTTCCATTCCTTACCCTGATGAACTTGGCTAGGGGTAATTTTAATATCATCACTGTTGTGGATTTGAACCCCACAAAGGGATGCTGAATTTGCTGTATGTTTTAGTTAGAAATTTGATTCCTAACCTTGAGGTTCCATAAATTTTGAGGAAAAGTGGATGAAATGAAGTATTTCTAAGACCACAGTTGGGAATATAGTTTGGAAAATAAAGTCTGTGTCACACTGTACTGTGGGTAAGGTGTTTGGAGGGCTGAAGGGTGAGGTATTCAGAAAGACCACATTCCTAACCCTGGAAGCCATCAAAGACCTTACAGTTATTATTTAATGAGTATGACAATTTAAGAAAGTTAGATACAATTTAAAACACATTTAATACACTTTTGTACAATTTTTGGACCCTGTTTAAATTCTAACCTGTTTCTCTTGGTATTCATCAGCCACTGCACAAAATCTTGAGCACGCCTGGAATCCAGGTACTTGCTATAGTCGCTGGTGAATGTGCCCTGTGAATGGCGCTTGTCTTCATTCATCTGATCCGGATCATCAAGCAGGTCTGTTTGGGAAGCTGAGAAAGATCTGTGGAAAACAATGATTGGCACAATATAAATCTCTCCAAGAGTAGACTTACTTAAGATGCTTCACTGCAAAATACAGGTTCCTGTGAAGCAGTAAGACAGGTATTGCAAATGGTAGTTTAGAAAGACCTTAGCTTCTCATGGAAATCTCATGCTTTTAGTATAGTTGAATACATACTTACTTTGAATTCTAGTAATAGGTTCCTCAGTTGGCTTCATTTTTTTCTGAAATAGGATTATATATTCCCCAACTAATTAATCTACTCATGAATATGCCAATAATGATGGAAAAGAGCAGTGACTTGGATATTTTAAAGGAGTAATGAATCTCAAACTGTTTGACACGGTAATTCTACTGTTAGAAACCTACACACAGGCAATTGAAAAATTCAGGGAGTAGTGTATACAAAATGTTATTTCATATAGGAAAATTTTAAGGCCTCTGAAATATTCTAGAGATGACAAGTATCTAAATAAGTGTTGTACATTTATGAAATGAAATAGTATGCAACTGTTAAATATGCATTTCATATATATTCTAATGATATAAGAAAAAGCTAGCAGTACAACATTAAGAGAAAAGTTTGATACAAAGCCATATAATAAGCTGAGAGATTTCGTACACAGTAACATAAAATTCAGGAAGGCAATACATCTTTTTTAAACCTTTGAATAGTTTTCTTTGGATAGCAGAATTTTGAGTAGTTTCTTTTTTGTAGATTGTACATATTTTACATGATGAATACATATGAATTTTACAATCAGTAAGGAACAATGTTATTTTTAAAGAGGAATTAAAAGAAAATGGAATAATTGCAATAATCTATGGAGTGTGTGAGTTATGAATGGATAGGTAAGATATTCTGCAGAGCTAAGGCTTTCCTCATAACGTGTTTTTTAGCATTGCCCACCACTCCTTTGATTCTGCAATAAAACATGCTCTGGTTTATACTCCTGAAAAGCTTGACTTTATCACAATGCTGTTTTAATCATTTGAAAACTGTGCAGAGCAAGTCACTCCATTTTACTAAGACCCTAATCAGTGATCACAGTTCTCATAGACTTTATTCTAATCAGAGTGCTATGTTAGTTTAAGTCTAGATTTAATACCTGGGTTTCTCCTCTGTGTCTTGAAGGGAACGTTGCCAGCTGCCTTGTACCAGCATTATAAACAATCCAGCCACGAAGTAAATGCTCTTCATTTTTGCTGCCTGTCAGAACACAGTGGGGGATGAGTGGGGACATACAACTGGATTTAAACTTGTCAGGGTGAGTGTGATTTTGACTAGGTAAATAATATAAAAAGAGAGAAGCAATCATCTTTTCAATTCTATTATGGTCACATTTTCAACTTAATTTAAAATAGTAGATTATATGTTCGCTAGATTTTTGGAGGCAAAAAAGACCACAAAAGATGCCTTGTACCATTAAGCTTTTTCATTAATGTAGGACACTTCTGTTAATGATTAGAAGGCACATTTCCAGACTTGAAATAAAAAATGTCCACAATAAACATTTAAAATATCCACTGTAGATGATATGCTACATATGGTTAGCCTGAATGGCACCTTATCCATAATGCCACCCCCTTCGCTATCAGTCTGGCTTTCAATTAATAGTCCTTCACTTCCAAGCGTTTACATTATACTGCATTTCAACCATCTTAAAGCAGCCTCAGGCTACAACTTGGCATACCAGCTGTCGGTTCAGATGTATTATTCATTTATATTTTAAATAGTGTAACTTGGTCTAGACTTTGTAATTATAAAGCGGCCAACAGATTTGAGGTATTTTAGGGTGCTTTGACCTGTTCTAAATTAAAGGGAAAAATCATTTTAAAGACAAGCAATTTGCAACAAGAACTAATGCTTCTGGCAACTTGAACAATCACAGCTAAAAATTAAAAGATTAATATCATAAAGAAAATTAGTGCTTGCTTCTGAAGTCTCATTTTTTTTTAATTGGATTTAGTCCAGGACATGACACTTTCAGTTAGTGGTACCATAGATCTGGTTATAGGATATATCTGATTTTTTGTGTTTTTGTCAAAAGCAAATGCTCCTGAAACCATAAAATGCCAAAGATGCGATGGGGTAGTGTGGTTGGGTTGGGGACCAACACAAATATGAGCAGAAAGTTCCCATAGAGCAAGCACCTCTCTGCTGAATGAAAACCACAAGTTCAGTATTTGTCATGGACACCTCTGCTACTTTCAAACTCCACCATTCCTTTTTTCCTTTTCTTTTTCTTTTTTTCTTCTCGAGAAATTGGGATTTCAACCCAAGTTTCCTTATGTTTATCCATAAATAATTTGAATGAGTATTTTTAGCAAATGACATTTGGTTTGAAATAAGGATTTTTACAAATATTATCATTTTAAACTATCAATCTTTTCTTTAACATCCTAGTCATATTTACTATCTTTCTCTGACACCAAAACACAGAAGCTACATACATAGTACTACATAGTAATACCTGCAATGGTAATTTTACTTTGAAATTTTAAGGGCTTGCAGATTAAGTAGTCAATTAGACCAAAGCAACATGAAGGGAATTATAAATTCACCCTTCTTGTTCATCAACATTCAGTGAGTAATTGAGCACTCTGTTATGTTTCTGTTTAACCAATTTGCAAGTTTTAGAAGTTGTATATTTGGGTATTATCTTCTGATTATAATTGTCAATCATAATATCTTTTAGGAATAATTAAAAATTGCAGTAAGCACTACTTTTTTGAATTACACTTCTGGAAAGTTTATTGTAAAAGATTGAACGCTGTGAATTTATTTCTAAATTATTCCTTTTATCCAAAGTCCCTAAAACTTTGGCAATATCTCGGGTTATTTTGGGACAGATGTAGGGCAAGAAGTTTTCAGCTTGGAAGATGATGGGGGAATAAACAATTGAAGAGATTATTCAAAGTCTTCTAGTACAATCAAATGAGTGAAAGAACTGACTTTTTATAATACATATTCATTTTTTAGTAAATTTATAGTTTGAGTCTCATTGCTGAGGAAATAAATATTTTATGTTAGTTTTGTGTTTATGTTAGTTTAGTATCACAATTTTATTTAATAAGAATTTCCTATTACTTTTCCTGTCTTCAAGTAGCCTAAGGAAAAGTATGTTGTTTTTTAAGAATTACAAATTTTTGTTCATATTTAAAAGAAAAATACAGTAACTGTAGTAATTGTTGGTATAGGAAGTCTTTTAGAAAGATTAATCTTAGACCTAGGAAAGAAAACCTTATATCCCTAGTATATTGGTTGTGTAGGCTACATAAATACTTTAAAAATTGGTTAGTGCATTTCCTAACAGGTTTGTTGTATTGAAAAACATACCACTTAATCCCTTCCCCTACCTTTTCTTCGTCTTTAAGGACTTAAGTAAGTACTTTGGAACATCTAATATTTTTCTTCAGAGATGTACTAAAATTTCATTCCAGAGTGTAGCTATTTAGTTATTTATTACTACTGATCTTCAGTACATAGCAATTAATTATTAATTTCTGGCATTACTCAGGTCTAACTAAAGAAATCCCTGGTAACCAATGACATTTCTCCGCTACACCAAATATGTGATGACTTATTTACAAAAAGCCGATTTTGTGGACTTTGATTTTTGGTTAGACTTATCAGACATTAGAATATGTGAAAGACAGTAACTTACTCTTTTTTGAATACCAGAGGTTTTAACTGAAAGGAAAAATTACTGTTATATCTTCTATAATGAACACATTCCTATTGACTATAAAAGGCACCTTCTGTTCAGAGTGGTATACACATCTATCAAATCCAAGAAAACGTATTCATTGTTCAGAATATTTATACTTATTTAAACATACAATTCTCCTAATGATTAAGTTTTATAACAGATCTGTTGATGTAAGTCTTTGTTTTTCCTTCTATTTTAAATCGTTGCTTTGAATTGCTGCTGTGAATTACTTCGTCGCTTCATTATGTTAAAGTAGTATAAATGTTTGATACTTTTTCATCTCAATTCTGTCCTCATTGATAAAGAAAAGAATGAAAGAGCAACCCCTTAATTTATATTACTTAAAAATACTTGACTGTCCCCCAAACAGGCTTTACAATTCTAATCTGCCAGTGTTAATCTTACCTTCTGCTCTTAGGCTGTGGTGCAGAATGGGTGGAGCGCCAGCCAGCCCACTGTGGACCTTCGCGTGTGCTCTGTGCCCCGAGCTCTGCACATCTGTACCAACGCGCTCTGCTTTTATGTACCCTCCATCTCCGTTTAGCCTCACAGATATTACGCTGACAATATAAATTTCTCATCTGTAAATAATGGGTTTTTGTTACAAATGATTTCACTCGCCCACTCATTTTGCTCATCTACATTCTATGCTTATGTTAGATGATGAGAACTTAGAGACCCGGAAACTTTTTATTTACTCTTGTGCCTTTTTTTTTTTTCGGTAGTGATGTTGGGAACTGAAGGGGCAGCTTGAAAATTCACTGTCTAATCTCTGTCAGGCATGAAAATAACTTACGTTCTCCAAAGCGAGTTCTGACTTTGAAGAGCATGGTGTCACTTGAAGATCTGTCTTTGCTACTTATTCATGATGAGTTTACCTGAATTCATTAATTCTTCTAGCCAAATAACAAATTGTTTATTAAACGCATATTTATTAAAAACTCCTCTCACCACTCTTATTTGAAATTGACTTATGTTATTTTTGTAGGGAATTTTAAAGAACAATTAAGACCTAAGGTATCTTGTTTTAATAAATCGAATGCAGCAAGGTTAAAACTAAAAGAGCATGAAACATCTAAGATAGATGATGCTAACAAGACAAGGTCTAGTTACTCTTTTCCTTTCATTAAAAATCCAATTTATCTGATAAGAGGGTGGGACATTAGATTACAAAGAATAAGACGTGAGAAACTGTCAAGGTAAGATGCACAGTCATATTTCTTACTCTTTGTGACTTGATGTATACATACATCCTTAATGATCTTTAGAATTTAGCAGATATGATACTGTTACTTTGCAAAATTATAAAAACTGGAGAATAATTTGGACTGAAGGTATGAGTACTCTTGTCAGCCTAATTAGATTTACTCCTGCTATTACGTATAAACTGTGTGACCTTGGTCAAGTCACATATTTTCTTTGAGCCTCTCTTGTTGATTGTAAAACTAGAGGGGTGATTCAATGTTCCATTTAAAATATAATGTCGTTCTATGTAACGAAATCATCATAACATTTCCTATCTAGATTCCAACTGCATGGTTATGACATATGTGGAAGTAGATTTCTGAATAACTACAGAAATATTCTAAATGAAGTTAAACTCTTTAATTTGTGAATTACAGCAACTACTAGATATACAGCTTCATAAAGACTGCAGATATCAGATTGCTGTCAGACTAGAAGGTTTCACTGAGAAATTTTTGTGGTAATTATTACTGATATGAAAGTATTCAAAGTGTGAACAAAGGTCCAGCGTGACCTGGGAGCTTGCTACAATTGAAGAATCTCATGTCAGAGCCCAGACTTAATGAAATAGAACCTGGATATTAACAAGATCTCCAGAAATGAATTTTCATATTAAACTTTGAGAATCACAGATTCTTGAAGCATTCACCTCGCTTCCCCTCATTACCCATGCTGCTGGTGTCTTGATCTGAGGGCTGCTTCTTGGCATTACCAGCAGAGGGGGCGAAAGAGCAAAGAAAGGTGTCAAGCTTGAGGTCTCTGGAGTGACACCAAAGCAGTAAAGGCTTGGTTTAATATAATTGTCCTTCTCTGTTTTTCATAATCTTAGTAACTATATTTTATTAAATGTTTTGGCAGATTCAATTCTAGGCCCATCCCTGGGCCTAGAATCCTCATGTCTGTTAGGGAAATTGCAGTGGAGACAAGTCAAGCTTTCCTGATGAATTTATGGTTCCTTCTTTAATTCTTGGAGATAATCTGAATATGCTGTGCTCTTTTTCAGTTAGGACACACTCCTTCAAAATAGGGACTTTCTGAAAATAGTCGTAAACCTTCAAAAAATTTAAAAAAAATGAAAAAATAAGAACAGCGTTTGAGGGAAATGTTTATATCAATTGAGATTTTTATTTAGCTTTAAAGATAAAGAGGCCATCACTTAAACAGCTATCTTTGAAAATTCAAAAATGGAGTACACAAAATATAATAACTGGATGTCCTTCACATCTCTATGAGTGAATTGATGGAGCAATAAAAGAAAAACTTCCAGGGGAAGTTCTGAGTTTGCCAAAGGATGTGAGAAATACCCTTCCTGAGAGATACTAAGGATTAGTTCATGACCCATCCATCTGGAATGATTCTGAGGAAGCCTGCAGGGGGAGGGGAGACTTCATAATAAGATCAATGGACATTCTTCCTGCCCTGAGGCTCTGAGACCCTGCAGACAGCTCGCTTACAAGTCTGTGCAGGGGACCGTGTGGCAACATGGCTTTGCATTCGTTGATTTTATCTTTTGCAAGATCCTTGGTATAATGAGATGTTTAAAATTGTTCTAAGTTTCAGTTGTTATTTTTATTCCTAAAGGGAACAAGAAAGAGAAAGAAAACAAAGTTACATTTGTACAAAAGAATCTTCTCATAATTTATAAGCAGAATATATATTTATATGTATAAATACATATATATCATTGAATACATGTGTTATGCTACTATTTTTCGCATATTGTAGCTATAAAAAACAAACCATATGTCATTACATTTATCCAACCTCTTGCTCATCTGGAAAGACGTTTTCTTTAGGCTTCTAAGAGTCTTTAACGTGAACCAATTAAAACATTGCAATTTTCAAAGTCTTCTGTTAAAAGAATTTACCTCAGCCATTAGAAAATTTAAAATTTGAAATCTGGATACTAAAAGAAATGTAGAAAAATGAAAAATGGAATTATAAACACACTTTCTCTAATCATTATGCCTTGTAATCAGACTTGACCCTGCTTGAAACTTGTTCAATGTTTCCAATTCATACTCAGTCAGATGTATGGTAGAGATATGTCCAGTTCTGGGTGATGTTGAAATAATATCACTATATAGGATGATTTATAAAGACTTCTAGGCTATCACCTACTTTTAAGCAGAACTTTATTTAATTTGTTATAATTTATTGTTTTTACAGTTTTACTCTTCAATACTATTTATTTTGCTATTTTGTTTTGTAATAAATTACTCAAATAATTTATGTGGTCAGGACACCCCAGTGGCCAGAAATTTTCCATGTTGTATTCTAATTCTGACTCTGTCTTGCTGAAATGTAAGTCACTTCTTTATTGCTATGTTGTGGACTGCATAAAGTTGTACTTTTCACACCCATTTTTAAAAGTCTTTTTCTATTCATGAACTATGTTAGAGTACAAAGCATAAATCCTTTCAAAGGCTTTTTCCCCTTCATATGTCTGGTCCATGAACACCAGCATCATTTTCTGTAAGTTGGATGAGTAAAACTCTAGAAGTCAAAGACCATGGAAATCACACTTTTTTTTTAACACTTCCTTCCCCACAACTACTAAGCATAATGCATAGCAGAAAAAGAACTTGTTGCAATGAATATCTTAAAATTTGGCATGATTTGTTAAGCATCCATTTGCATTTACTGTTTTATGGCTAATTTGTCCTAAATAAACATGTCACTTAGAAACATTGACAATGATGCAAAGAGTTAAATATAAAATATAAGTTCAGAGCTATATTGGGCTACATGGGTGAAAGTGCAATAATCATTCATTCCATTGGTTAGTTCTTAACATCAAACAGCAGATTAGTTAATTATTGTTCTCATTTTCATCTGAGTTCATGTAGAGGTTTAATTGAAATCCATAGATTTTAAGTCTAACAATGACTGAAATAGAAAATATTTTTAGTATTTGAGGTCAGATTTTTTTATACAATCCAGGGATGAAGAGTAAGCCCTCTGAAAATAGAAATAGCTACCATTTATTCCTGGCAAAATTTTCTAAGCATCTCAGAATGTGCTCTGACTGCTATCTAAATCTGCCAGATAGCTTAGATAGCAAAACAATTGGCAAATGGCACATTTTTTTAGTTTAGTTTTTTAGTGTATGAGTCTGTGATTTCTAGTAATTTCAAGTAGTATCCCTTTGTGCCTGATGTCTTTTACTTGGCATAGTATTTTCAAGGTTCATCCATGCCACAACGGGAACCAGGATTCATGGCTTTTTATGACTGAACTATACTCCATTACATACATATATCATATTTTGTTTACTCATTAATCATTTGATGGACATTTGGGCTGTTTTCACTCTTCAGCTATTGTGAATAATGCTACTGTGAACATCGACATATGAATTTTGTCTGGTCTATATTTTTAATGCCCTAGGTAAATGCCTTGGAACAGAATTCCTGGATTATATGATAACTTCTATGTTTGACTTCCTGAGAAACTGCCAGCTCTTTCCAAAGTGATAATGAAGATTTCAGCTTTTGAGAATCAGAGCCATGAGTTTTGGATATGGTGCACAATTGACTTTTCACTCTTTTCAACAACTGCAGATTTCACAGAGGTCATTAAAAGAAAATAGGATTGAGAGCCCAATGGCAGGCAAGGCAGTTTTTGGCAAGGAGAACTCATCCTTGCTGTTTTCTCTAGCCTGATGCGAAGACAAACTTGGAGAGACAATTAGGAGAGAAGATAATGCTGAATGGTTGAGAAAGTATCTTTGGAGGAGCTTCTCTGCAAGTTGAGTGGGTTAAGAAGCTGGAGGACCAGAAGGCAGAGGCCAGAAAAGGGAGTTTATGGTCTCTGCAAAATTTAAGCATTTTGAGTGTGCACAGGATGTAAGTTATGAATCTAGAAGTACTGAGGACTTGAATCCTACAGGTCTCCTTTCTGCTTTTTATATAGAGAGGTATGGTGGTGTGAGTGGCAGCTAGTAAACTAAGTATAATTTGGAATTAAATTTTTACTTTACTTGAGAATGAGAACATACCTTTTATTGGCAATGGGAATGCATTAAAATAGATACTTCTAAAAAACCAAAAAGCTCAATTTCCTGGAATGTACTGTTCTCTTACATCAAAGGGTACAGTGTACAGATTCCAGAAATGATGCAATAATGATTATGGATTGATTATACTGAGTATTACTGTGAAGGAAAAATTTTAAATGAAGTTTTAAAAAAATATTGATAGTACAAAGTCTACCCTTTTAAAGTGGACAGTTCAGCAGCATGTATTACACCCAGAGTATTGTGCAACGAACACTATTGTTAGGTACCAAGACTGTTCACTTCAGAATGAAAGTCTATATCCGTTAAGCAGTTTCTCATTACCCTGTTCCCCATCTTTTGGCCTTGACCAATTTGCATTATATCTTTATTAATTTACTTATTCTGGACCTTTTAGATTAAGTGAAATATAAAATGGCTGTTTGTTTTGGCTTAATATGTATTCAAGGTATATTCTTGTTATAATATGTAGCAGTATTTCATTCCTTTTTATGGTTGAATAATATTCTGCTGCATATATGTCTCACAATTGTTCATGTGGATGAACATTTGGGGCATTCAGAATTTTTGGCTATTGTGAATGAAGTTGCTGTAAGCAAAAATGGTAGCTCCTTCTGGATTTGATTTGTACTCTCCCAATGATGAAGTATATTGAACATCTTTTCATGTACTTGTTGGGTATTTGCATATCTTCTTTAGAGAAATGTGTATTCACAATCTTTACTGCTGTTTTAACTTTTTATTGTCAATGTTGAATTGTGAAAGTCCTTTATATATTCTGGATGTTAGACTGCACAAATAATGTTATAAACATGTACATATATAATTATGTATGTACACATATCTATAAAACATACATATGATATGTATATAATACACTTTAAAATATTTTCCAAAGCTGAATACAATGTTATGATAAAATTACCAATTTGATGGATTTACATATTAACAACTGCAATTCTAATTTCGTCGCCTCATATTTATGGTCTAGAATATATGACACAAAGCTATGAGAATACTGAGTTCTGTTTATGGTGTTTATTGTAAATTTTAACAGTTTAATAAATTCCTAATTTTTATTAAGGGGAAATACCATACAAACAATTCTAAATACATCAGAGCTAATGGTATGATTTCCTATAGTAGGTTTCATGGGACATGACTTTTTCACTAAAGAAGATTATGTAAATAATATATTGTAGCTCTTGATACTGCTAGTTGAAAAGTAAATAATAGATATACTCTAGATATTTGGAAAGTGCTTTGTCAATGTGGAGGTGTACATGTGATTTTGTAAAAGATAAATTTATAGCCGGTAACTAAAATGGGGGAAAGACATGAAAAACTTATTTTATATAAAATCTTCTAAATTTTACTTTTTGTCTTTCTAAAAACTTAATCTGGAGGAATTACACTTCAGGTTTACACATTCATTGTTCTTTATTTCTGGAGCTTTTGCTTTGACAGTGTGAGTGTTGTTGGCGTGGTGCACCGATGCCAATTTGGAGACCATTCTTGTGTGATATCTTGAAAGCTTTTCCCCACCCTGCCCCCACCAATACTTTCATGGCCGTGGTGTGGGCGCTGGCAAGAGAGCAAGTGTGGGCCGTCACAGTACATGGGTAACATCGGAGAGAAGACATTAAGAAGGAATGCTGACGAGTGGAGAAGAGGTGATGGGAGGATTGGAAAGCTAGCAGCATTTTAAGTCCAGTCACGAACTGGATTTACATACTGGATAGCTTGCCTGAACATACATACAATTTTGCTGAGGCCAGAAACAGAGTATAGACCTTGTGGAAGTCACTTAAATTATAAAGAGGCCCAAAACTCCATTTTCAAAACAAACCTGTAAATGTTTACTTAACAGTCACTTAATGGACATTTTTACTGAGTAAGTCAGGAAAAACACTTCAACCGCAGGGTTTCCAAGGAATCTATGACTACTATCCATTTCCTATGCTATCCCTATAAACAGAATCTCACAAAGATCCACTACAGTTCCATATTGAGAGGGAACAGTGTAACTCACCACTATAATTCAGAAGATGATTATATGCAGCAGAAAGAAGAGACAATTTAAACATGGAACTGACACCTATTACCTAACCATCATCTTCAGATTTTGAAAGATGATTTAGGGTTTAGGAATTGTCTTGTGCTGTCTCCTAACCAGACACAGAAATGTTCTCAGGATTTGAAAAGTATGATTTGAAAGCTATAGATCTAGTCCATTTCCTTTGGGACACAAAGGGAATAATTGAATCTCTGTAAGAGAGGGAATTTTTCCAATTTCACAAGAACTAGAACTCAGTTTCCTTGATTTTGTCTGGCTGCTTTGCAGGCACACAAGGCTATGCTCAGCTGTATGAGTGGGATCCTAGAAAGTTTAATTGCTTGTGTTAAATTGTCAACTACAAAAGTATGATCTAAGTTGTACAACTTTCGGAAACTGTATTTTATGGACTTACTTTGCATTGATTTCAAGTGTAGAATCTGAATTTAAAAGAACAAATCAACCAAAATTTCAGGATCTGAATTTAGGGTTTAATATATAGATGGAGACCATATAAGGAATGACTCTCTTCTAAAAAAATGTAAAATAAATCATTAGTATTTAGAATATATTTATTAAGTAAAATATACAGTGTTGTGCATAATTTTTAAAAACAAGTGAAATGTTTACATGATCTGAAAAGAAACCAGAATAAAGTATTTTTAAAAATATAACCTGTTGGAATATTCAACAGCATTTCAGATATTTATTTGACTTCTTTCAGGCTGGACATTTTGTGCTAAACCTCCCGAGCCTGCGTTGTCCTTTTGGTGACTCATCTAGAGGCTGTAAGTATCTAAGTTAGGACACCACAAAAGGCTGGGTTTCTGTTTCCGAATCCAAATTATTTCTGTTTCAAAGACCAATTTCTTTCACATCTCTAGATAAGACTCCTGTCCTCTTTCATCCTATTGTAATGACTGCTTCTTGGTGATATTTTTCTTATTTTTCTCTTCTCTTTGAGGGGATAATGTCAAATTCCTATTACACACTGAGTTCCAGAAAGGTAAGGCATGTTCTTACTGGGAGATTGACATGAAAATTAAATTTCCATGGGCTCTCCTATCCACAAAATGTGTAGATAACGTACAACACGTTTGTTGAACTTCTACCTAATTTCAGGTCCTGTCTCGGTCTTGTAGGCAGAGTTGAAATGACAGATGAGGTTTTTAACACTGGGAGTTGATATTAGGATGGAAGAAATGCAGGACACAAAGGTATATGCATAAATAAAATTTCTGATGCTTCCCAGGTTTTTAGGAAAACAAAATTAGATAATGTAGTTGGAAGTCTGCTCGTAGTCTGAACCTTAAGGAGGAACGTTTAAGCTGAGAGGACACAACCAGGAGAAAAGTGGAGAAAAGGTATTCTAGATCTTAAAGTAGAATTCAGATTGGAGTGCACAAAAGCTACAAAGGAGACTAGAGTGGGGGCCGTAAGGAAGCCATGGAAGCAGGGCCTAAGAGGAAGGCCTCTGTGGTGTGGTAGAGGTTGCACAGGAAGCTGAGCCTGTGGCTATGTCCCTCACTTCCGCATTGCACCAGCAGTTTGTCCTCAAAGGTGATTCCCTTGTAACTGTAAAATACTAGGCTGCTTAGAAGGCACTGAGATGCGAGAATAAATTACTCATTCAGGGTAAGTGCCAAGGTGGATGAATTTTCTTGCACTTTCATGGATTTGATAATATTCCTAAAAACTCATGTTGTTTCAGAAATAGAGATTTCTTTAAAAGTGATTGAGGATTCTGACACACATTAAATTTACTGATATGAGAAAGAAATTTTTGGCTTTAGACTCCTTTAATTTTCAAGAATAAATATTCTTGAAAATAACAACTAAAAGGTGATTTATTTTATGTTTCTAACAAAAACCTTCAAAATATTTGCTATATACCAGGCACAGTTAGCTCTACAAAAAAGATAACTATTTTAAATCTGCAATCAACTCCACAGGACAGAAACTATCATTGTCTCTATTTCACTTATAAAGAAACAGAAGCAAAGAGAATATGTGAAAATTGACCACAGTTATGTGATTGGTGTGTTACCAAACTAGATTCAAATCAGATAACCTGACTTTGGTACCCATGCCCTTGCCCGGTACAGTGTTATGCTCTAAAGTGAGATATTTGCATGTTATATTTAAGAAATTGACACTTGAGATATGCCATAATTTTTTTAAATAAAACAATTTTATTAGAAATCATTTAATTAAGAACAATTTTTATTAAAATATTAAAAATCTGCATAGCACTATTTACAAACTTTTTTTGGGGGGTATCAGGAATTGAACTCAAGACCTCATACTTGTCAGGCAGGCCTTGTGCCACTGAGGAAATTCCCAGCCCACAATTTACAAATTTAAAATGTAGGATTCAGCAGACCCCAGCACACTGACAGAATTGTACAACCACAGGTATAATTAAACTCAGGTCATTTTTGCTGTCCCAAATCAAAACGTTCTATCTACTAGCCATAATTTCCCAATCCTTCTCCACTAAATCCTGGTAACCACTGAGCTACTCAACCTTCATAGTTTTTCCTATTATAATTTTTTTTAAAAAGAAAATTACAATGTTGCAAAGCATCATTTCAATCTTTTGGAGAAAATGACAGAGCAGCATTGTTCCCTATAGGTATCTAAAGCATGTATGTATATTAAATCATCAATTTTTAAGTATTGCTTCTTTACATTGGAAATTTATCTTAGTGTCAGTGAGAAATTATAACTATCTAAAATTTTTCTATTATGTCCACTAGTGTCTCAAACAGTTTCAATAGCAACTTAAATAGTGTATCAATGGAAAGTATTTTTAACATAAACATTTTTCCATTCTATTGAGTGTTTTATGAAGTCATGTATTTCAAAATTCATTTTCTATAATACTGAGAGAAATTCTGCTCCCAATATTTAATGGCTACCAAAGACAATTCTGTCTATGTAGTTAATGAACAGTGATTACAAAAGAAGAGAGATGGACTGTGAAGCCATTGCAGCATGACCTTGACTTGACTGTGCCTCTCTCTCATTCACAGCATACAAGTTTTCTGTAATCACAGAGCAAAGAATGGCATGCTATACTAATGAACAGTTGTTAAAACATGTAATGTCAAAGCAAATTTTTAAGTAAGTAGAATTAGCAGTAATGAAGTATTAATTAGAAGCCAATAGAATGAAATCATACTTCTCTAGCTTGCCAGAGACATTACCTGTGTGTCAAGAAGAAGTGTTTATGGCCCGCATGTTAGCATTGCATGCCAATAATCTGAGCAGGTGGTCATTAGAGGCTTTTGCTAGAAGCCAGATCATTTTCCCCATGAATAGCTTGGTAAGGTCCAGGCACTTATTTTTCCCTGAATTAGAAATCATTCCACTTCAAATTGCCAAGGTACCTGTCCACAATGCCAAGGAAGTGTTTTAGTAGTTCTCTTTTCACAAGCTGAGAATGATTACTGCATTCAGAATTTTTCAATCTGTTTTATTGGATAAACTCAGAATATCTGGTTTATTGAATAAACTCAAAATCTCTGTTAGAGGCTTTCTTTCTTTTTTATAAACACTGTAATTGAAAGTATTGTTTTGGTAGAATCATCTCAGAAGATCACATAATCACTATTTAAATTAGCCCTAATTCATTTTACATTTGCTTATTTTACTGTTAACGTTCCCAGAACTATTTTTTTTACAATTAGAACATCTGAATTTTAATTACATTACCATCAAGAAGCTCATTAAAGTCACTTAATTGGCAACATTTCCAAAAAAACCTTAGCTGGGTTTAATATATTTTAAAGAGTTACTGTCAAAGTATAATTTCACCATTACAAACAGCTTGGCAACAACATTTGCATAAAGATCTGTCAGTTTCTGAAAAGTGCTCAAATGTTGGGAAAATCAGATTCGTTAAGTTGCCTTTCTTGAAACAGCCTAGAAAGGGAATTATCACACATACTCATCCTAGTAACCCCTGCGGTACCCAGAGTACTGCCACGCCAGCACAGGTCTTCAATAAATGTTTGTTGAAGGAAATAAACAGTGCATTTTATTCTTTGGGGTAGATTTTAAAACCGTAATGAAAGCGCTCTCATTTGTATTAAATTTAATCAGATGCCCATATGCTTGCTGTCTTTTTTATTCTAAGGAATACTATATGGCCATTTAGAATTTCAAAATTTTTGTAAGTTGCTCTAGGGCCAGCATTCTGGAACTAAAATTTGCAATTAATTTTAGAATTTGTTTTATTGTACCCTCTTACACCTACCAGGATTTTCTTGTCATCCATAGTATCTAAAACAGTGACTTGCAAATGCATTTGTTGTATGAATGAATAAATGAAAATCTCAAATTTGTACTAGTCAAAGAATTAATATACTTTACAACATTCATTAGGGTATTGGAACACTGCTTTCCAACTATTATATCCAAATGAAATGAGGTTAGAGATAACTATCCAAAAGCTACTATTACATAGTAGCTTTTTAAAAATCGAAAAATCAAGATGTTCTGAAATAATCCCTTTTGGTTTGGTATTTTTCTACTTAAAATCTCTTCCCTTTGAACTTTGCATACCTTTTCCAACCCCTAAGAAGAATAGTAATTCTAAAACATGTATACAAGCATTTTAAAAAATTGTCACAGACATTGCTACCTTACTTTCCACAAAGTATTGTCCAATGTCAGGTGTGTAGTCACACTCAACAAATGTTGGTTGAATGAATAAATGAATAGATATTCTGTGACAGTCTTGAGAAAGACCTGGATGATTCTGAGGGTCAAGAAAGGCTTCATCAACAAGTACGCTGAGACCTCAATCTTCTATGAACACAGAACCATTCATTCATTGAAAAATTGGAGAATTTCTATGATTTGCTATATAGATGGGCCATAAAGATTTCTTTGCTGTCCAATAGTACCTTCTTTGCTGATGGTAATGTTTTAAACCTATGCTGTTTAACATAATAGTCACTAGCTACATGCAGCCAGTATGAGCAGATTGCTGAATTTTATCTCATTTCAACTCATTTAAATTGTACTAGCCCTGTGCGGTTAGTGACTACCACAGTGAGCAGTCCCACTAGGATTTTACAATGTGTAGAGCTGTAGAAGAACATGGCACATTTGAAGAAATACAAGACTTTTAGCTACTGATGTCAGAAGCAGGGTTTGGAAAATCTGCATGGGGACAGATTGTCAAAAACTCCATTTGTCATACAGCTGAGTTTACATATAATCTTGCAGACAATAGATAATCACTGGAGGTTTCTAAGTGGGCAATGATATGATTAGATTTGTCTCTTTGAAGTTACTTCTGTGGTCATGGGAGCAGAGGTCTAAGGCTGGAGACTACTTATTACACACTGATACTAGAGTCCAGTTTTGTAAATTCTCTAGGGACAGAAAATAAATTGGTATAACAAGATTATATTCTTTAACTTACTTGAAATTACTCTGTAGTCTCCCTAGATAGAGTTTTAGGAAATGGTGGTTGGTTAATTTTCTTTCTCAGTGGGAGGGAATAAATGATGAGAAAATTATGAGTCTGTCTCTTGAGCTTGCTTCAGAGGTTGCTCTGTGGAGAACAGACAGCAAAGGTAATAGCTTTCTTAGGCCCTCAGGGCATCAACCACTGCATCAAGATGGAAAAGAAGGACTGTGGGCAGTTCTGAATCTGTGACCCCAGTGTCCCTGACCAGCTCAAAGTTCCCCTGCCGCCTGTGTGAGGTGAAGCCATGTGGTCTCCGTGGAAAGCCTGGTTTCAAAAAGCAGCAGTGGAAAGACTGCTGGACTGAGAAATACCTGAAAGGTTTAGAGAAGGCTGTGGTCTATGATCTTTAAAGTTTCTTCTTGCTGTAACTAGTGTACCATGTCTGGATAAGTTCTTCTGGCTACGGGACATTAGAGCAGGCACAAGGGTACTCTGTCTGCAGCTGCAAAGAGAATTAATCTAGTGATGGAGGAATTTTCCATTGTTGTTCAGTATTGTGAAATATATTAATAAAAACTCCCTTATACAGTGGCTTGGTGATACTTCCTACATTCCTTCAAGAACACCTTCAGGTTACCTGGTGTGGATCTTTTTAATACTGTGGCAGTAGTGGAGGTGGTAACCCACTCATGGTTTCTAGTTAGCTACTGGCAGATCGTTGCTTTTGGGATTACAGAAGATAGCTTTTGTTTTAACTAAAATTTATAATATAGAACTAAAACCTCAGAAAAATGTCAAAGATATAAATCGCCCTTTCAGTCATGATGTCCATTTATTTATTTAAATTTAGTTATGGTCTAGTAATCTGAGGGTAGTTACTATTTCTAAAAAATGGGATGTAATATAGAAACATTGCCAAACACGTAGCATTTCTTAAAAGGAGCCTAAATTCAGAAGTCTGACTTTATCTTAACCAAATGTTTTTGGCAATGCTGAAGAAATTTTCTGGGATAAATTTAATAAACATTTCCTGGAGGGCCAGTGTAGAGGGCAAACATCTCGAACTTGATTCACTGCATTTCCTGAACTATGCTTTTGCCTACTCTCAGCTATTTGTTTCAGCATGTGGAGTTCTCATTACAAAAGTCTTAAACTGCTTCTAGATTCTTCTCCTTCATCACTACAATAACATTATTCATGTGCTTGACCTGGGCATGCATCCTTTCCATGTTTGAGCTTGAACCTGAAATCAAGGAACGCATTAACACAATAGCACTTGAACTTCTGACTTTATTTCCCCTCCCCATACACAGTTGATAGAGCGCTGTTGAAAAAGAAAATACCTCCTTTTTTCTCTTCTTTCACATAGTACTTGAAAATGTAAACAATATTGACCTTGAACTTCTGAACCCTTCTACATTGTTACCATCCTTCAGATCAACATTCATTTGTTTGTTTATACCACTATTTTACAGTATAAAAGCAAATAGTCTGAAGGCAAACTTTTCAGCTGTATTAACAGGCTTGTGTCTGCACTGATTTTAGTCTGAAGAAGAAAAACACTGCTTTAGGAAATGGGTCATGTGGGTGTATAAGTGGTTTGTGGAGATCCCCGATATGCCATGGTTCTGGTCAGAGTACCACTGAAATACAAAAGAAAGAAGTCTGGTGTATTTCTGCAGACACAAAATGCATTTAGATTTGACTTTTTTTTTTTTTTTTTGGTGCCCTCAGGACCTGATTTTATTTTATTAGTCTTGGGAAATTCTACCTTAAGAACACTTGAATAAATTAGTTTGCTTGTAAATATTTAGAACAAGAATAATTAAAAAGCTTTTGTTAACCTTAATGACTGTTTGATATTCTTTAAACTTATATTATAAATCTATGCTTTCACAGCGGCCAGCACCCGAGCACCCTAGGGAATCAGGACCAGGAGCCAGGACTGGTATGTTGGGTCTGGCACTTTTAATCCCTGGAGCTTGCTTTCTTCATCTGAAAAACAAAGGCTGTGGATTTGTTTTTCCCGAAGACTGCTTGTAGCTCAAAAATTCTATGAGGCTTTTAGCCTGTGAATCTAACTCCTCTCTGCTGCAGAAAATTCACAATATAATGTATCACATGTAACCATAAACACCCTTTATAGGTGTTAAAAATCACATTGTAAAAAGGGGGGATAGTATAACTTTAAATTTTTTTCTTAGGAAATGCCAGAAAGATGATTGTCTTCAGTGAATAAAGGTGGCAATGGTCATGATGTAATGTTATGTGTTGACTGAGTTAGATTTCCTTCTTGGGGGAGGGGAGGGAGAAGATAGTTGCAATTTAAACAGTCAGAAAATGTCACCTCATTCTTTGTAAGTTATTAAAAAAACACCAACTTCCAAGAGATGGAGTTCCTTTCCTCGAGTCTCATTTAACATAGGGAATTGAGGCAGAAATTATGCTTGCCGAAGAGCAGACAATGTGGCTACCAAGCACTGGCCTCCTTTGCCTTAGCTTTTTCCTTATTTTTTTCTGTTTTCATTCCTTTCCTTACAAAACCTGAATGTGACTCTAAGCTTATTCATTCATTCATTCACTCAGAAAAAAATTTAAGCTTCTGTATTGGGTCAGGCATGTGCCAGGTGCTCAGAAAACAGAGACGAAAAAAATTGTCTCACCCTGAAAGAACTGTTGGAGGCTCCAAGGTTCGTATAACATTCAGCAACTGCTTCTTGCTGAATTAACAGAATCTTTAGGCTGTTTTGGGACTCATAGGCTTTATAGGTACTTTTAGCAAATAACTGCACTTACGTACATAAGATTGCAGAACTGTTAAATGTTTGAGCTAGAAGATCATTTCATCTGTAAGCTCTCTTATTTTATATGATTTAAGTGGAAACCCTACATGTAACCTGGCTAGTCTAGAGTCCTTCAGGGAGTTCATAAAGGAGTCAGTGTTCATTTGTTAATGTTCACTTTACTCACCAGTCTTTATGCCAGGTTTTACCAAAAACATTAAAGGATAAGACCCTCCTCTTTTTAGCTCGGAGGTCTAAGTCCATGAACATGAGTAAAACAAAATTATTACCATTGCCTGGAAATCCACTTGTGCGTTAACCAGAGCTTTAGCAATCTGTGCTGAGTTTTGGAAGTGCACATTATCTGCAACAAAGAACAGAGAGAGGGAGAGAGAGAGAGAGAGAGAGAGAGAGAGAGAGAGAGAGAGAGAGAGAGAGAGAGAGATAAAGTGTTGCTAAATACCAGAAAGCATAGAGTGACAATGTATTGCCTGGAAATGAACACCAACAATTATCTACTCATGCATTTGACATTGTCAGCAGTGAGTAATCACACTCAGATATGGAAATGTCCCTGACTCTTAGGTACTGACCCTGATCATAGGCATAGGAGGATGCTTAATGTTTCTTAAACAAAGTGATGCTGGCTCAGTATTTTTATGTGTAAGAGTCTTGCTTAAACCTCACCATCTGCTGTTCCGTGGATGAGAAGATAGTCTACATTTCTGAAATATTCTGCTCTTGCCATCACAGTTGAATTCTGGAAAAGAGGAAAAATTAACATTTTAGTTGCTGCAAGTTCTAATAGAAAACTAGCTAAATCATTGTGCAATGGACTTAGCACCAATACTGAAATTATGTATTGCTTTGGTTGATAAATATTTAAGAGTCAGAGCAACACATTTTCATCATCATTTGCATTACTTCCATCTGATTCTTAGTTTGAAAGACTGAAAGTTTATGTGTCATATGTTACATATGAGTGAGACCTTAGGCATAAATGATGCCCGCTCAAGCTGTGTAGGGGCTGGGGGTGGGGAGGAGGGTTGGGGAAAGAAGGTTAAGGAAAGGAAGCTGGTGAAAGAATGGATAGAATTCAAAAGGGGTAAAATTCTTTATAGTGAGGTGGTTTGCAATTGACAAAAAAACATCATTTTTGTTTGAGAACCCAGAATTGAAAGAGTAAACTCTGAGTTACTGCTTTAAATCATTTGACACATTTGAAATAAATTAATAACCTAAATAAAAAGGAAAATGCTTACTTTATAGTGCTCAAGGTTATCGTCCTTTGTTGGCAGACCCATGAATCGTTCTGTGTAGATAGATGCTGTAAAATATATATGAATGTGTTGTTTGCGTGTTGTACATGCCATTTTATTAACCAAAAGGCAACTTACTTTCATAATTGTTCCTCAATATCTTATAGGAAGTCTAGAGGTAAATTCTTGCTTTACTTTGTAAAATGGTTGGCCTCAATGAAGGTATGTCATTTTTGCAATTCACTTCAGTAGGTTAGATAAATAATGTAGGAGGAGATTACAGAAACAGGACCCCCTGAACGTTTTTTTCTAGGGTTGTTCCTAAGATTTTTCACTACTACTTTCCAAGGTAGAATGCTGAAGTGGGAATGACCTACAAAATAACCTACAGAATGATTTTCAAAGAAATCATGAACAACCACCTCTAGTGCTTTTATTGGTGTCGGATTTCATCTGGGATGAATATATGTTTCCAAGTCTATCCCCCTCAACACCCCCCCACACACACACCATATACTTTTTATTTTCTGTGTATTTTATACAAGTCACAATTTGTCTCATTTTTACTTCAACACAAGAAAGAGGATTTGATGAAGGCAAATTTTCATATAATCGTAAGAGCTACTTTCAAATAATCATTCTGCATTGATGTTAGTTGTAGAAACAGGCTTTACAGAAGGATATCTCCAAACATATTTTTAATTTCTCTTGATTTCTGGAGCAAATGAGTTGCAATTGCAACCTACAACACAAAGGTGAGTTTCTTGGCCCCTGGCCTGCTTTTGCAAAAGATTTGCTTTAGAGCCAATTGTGCTGTGACTGTATGCCTTCAAAAGCACAGAATTAGCAGTGGTTTTAAAGCTTTCATTCAGTAGAGACTCAAAGTTTCTGAGAGAAAATAACATATTGTAGATTTTAGAAGAATCCTGCCTTTGAAAATGTCTTTGATTGTTACAATGTGATTACAATGAATCACACGAACAATCTCATTTATAGATATTTTTTGCCAGTGATACTGGGTTGACTTTTACTGCATATTTTGTTTTCCTAACAACCTCAAATATAGGAGTAATTATATGTTAAATGTTTTCATGCCAATATTTATGTAATATTTCCATACCGTAATATTCCCAGCTGGAGACCGGAGCCACTGCTATTCCACATTTAAAGAGACCAGTGCCAGATGCAAGGGTCAGGGATGAAACATAACCTCCATAGGACTGTGGAGACAGTTATGTGTC
The DNA here is from genome assembly GCA_004363535.1 of Dasyprocta punctata. Lineage (NCBI taxonomy): Eukaryota > Metazoa > Chordata > Mammalia > Rodentia > Dasyproctidae > Dasyprocta > Dasyprocta punctata. The sequence goes on along the minus strand of RJWM01003022.1, from coordinate 91,785 downwards.
AGTACCAGAATTACTTTCAGAAGATCCTCCATATGTTTATAACAATGCTACTCAGAGTCAGTACTGAAGGGAGCAGAGGTATACGCACAAACATAAGTTAAATGTCGATCTGACACCTCTGGCAGCAAACTGCACCAGTAGTTTCATCTATAACAGACCAAAAATAATTGGTGTGCTAATCCAAATAGACGCTCCAAAAACAGGATAGGTATTAAGAGCTAGATGTAATTATACTTCTACAAAAAAAAAATGTCTTCTTTTCATCTATATCTTTCTAACTAGGACCTTGCTAAAACAAAAACAGGATTCTACTTAAAAAATATGTATAAAAAAGGGAATTATTCCCAAAACGTAAATGTAAGTCACTTTCTACAGTTTACAAATGTCCTGTGAGGCACAACTTACATTGATATGTTTACTTATTTTCACAACAGAACACAAAAAGAAGGGGATGAGAACCTTTTAGAGATTTTAAAACACTGTCAGAAATTGTGAATTCTGTAGTTACATATTCTATTTTGAAGAATTCTGAAATAGCTCAAAAGAGAAAAAAAATCATTGGAATTTTTTTTAAAAACCTTTTATTTCTTCCCACAAATTTAATAGAAAAACAAAGAAATACAAAAGGAGATGCATAGTGTAGAATCAGTAGTAGGTTTAGCTCTCATGGGGTTCTTTCCCTCCAGGAATCAACAGAAATGGGACCCTTGTAGCAAATTTTCCATATTACTTGGATATTTGAACCTTTTCTTAATCATGGAAACATGAACAGGGCATCTCAATGAGGTTGCCTGTATTCCTGGAAATCAAATTTGGCCCATACAGACATGCTGGGAGAGAAATGCTTCTCCTAGGAAGGTGGCTAAGCCATCTTGTGGAACATGAATCAAGAACAATGTGTGTAGCAGATCATGAAATAACTTTCAGTGCTTTTTCTTGCTTTGATACAAGAATATTTGTAGACCTCATAAGGAAAGGGTGTGACATCCCCACTAAAACTATGCCTGAGTTTCAGGACATACATCACACATTTTGAGAACCTCAGGTTGTGATGCATTATATCATCTTTTTACCACAGAAAGACACTCTTTGAAAAAGGAGAACAGTGACAGCAAGGGAGAAGGAGTGGAAGACAAAGACAGACAGACAGACAGACAGACAGACAGACAGATGGAAGGTAATGGCAGCAGGTCAGTGACTGAGGTCTACCTTTAATCTGTGAAACACAGCTACTGAAAGAATAAACTGAACAATTGTGTTGAATTCAACAGTTAAATGAAGAATCCTCTAACTAGTTTACAGTCTTATGTTTCCAACTCTGGGGAATTTATTGAAGGCCGTTGGCTGCAAAATACAGAATAAAAGAGGCGGCTCCAATTATACCATGGCCTCTTTTTATTATACTTGGAGGAGAACTAAGCCATGTTTTAATAGGGGAAAATTATATTTTAAAAACAGAAGGAACATTTGCGTTTGAAAGTCATTTTGGTAAGTGAAAATTTTCTATCTCATTCAAACTTTCACTTATAAAAATAATTTGTTTTGATTAGTAGGTTAGCAAGAACTATTCCTAAAATAAAAGGGATTTCCTTCCTTTTTAATTTTAAATTTAAATAAGTAAACTTAAGGCCTTTAGAAAATGATTATTGTTTTTGATTTTATTGGAAAGGAACATTTACCAAAAATAAAACCATTAGGTCTTGCCTCTTCTCTTCAATGCCCCAGAGCAGAAAATAGCATGAAGTGAGATTTGATGCAGAAAGACTTTGCATACAGTAAAAAAGTTTCTTGAACATTTCTGTTAAAAATCTTAGGAATTATTAATATGTATAGGCTCAAAGATTAAGTTTTAGTGCTGTATTTAAATATAATTTTCCTGTTTTCATAATGAATGCAATTTTTTTCCTAGGAATTTGTTAGGGCAAAAGCTACTGTATTTGTAGCACAACAAAAGAAGACTATGTTTTAAATTTCCAGGCAGCTTGGAAAAGCTGTTCCTACCGTAGAAATGAAGAAGAAGAGAGGCCCATGTTGACTTTTTTATGTTCTCCCATGAGTGGGGCTCCCAGGCTGAGTGGGTTACTGCAATAGGCAAAGAACCCACAGAGCAGATTGGCCTTAAGAATTCTAGAATTGTGTCCTTTGCACTTAGACGCCTTGCCATTTTGTTTAAATGAAGGCTGTCTTTAGAAAGTTTCTTAGAATGGCACAGAATTTTGAAAGAGAGCTTATGGAAGTTTCTTATATGAGCCATAATGAACACTGGGACATTTTACCTACAGACAACAATAATAACTAGTTAACATTTTTCTGACCAAGCTTATTGCACTGGTCTTTTGGGGGCCCACGCAATCTGTCTCCCTTCCCCTCCTCACACCTCCTCCACCTGTCTCTTCTCATTGCTCATTGGCTCTCTTCATGGTCTTTGAATTCTCCAAGCATTATCTAGCCTCAGGACGTTTGCAAAAGCTGTGACCTTCTGCTTGATGTTTTTAATTCAGAAGACAGTATGACTCACTTCCTTTTTTCTAACTCAAATGTCACCTCAAAAGAGCCTTCTCTGATCTTCTAGTTTAAACTTATACTCTGCAGACCCCCCTTGTTTTGCTTTAGATTTCTCCATGGCATTATCATAATTCCACATTCTATAGTTTACTTATTTATATTGCTTGCTGTATTTGTCCTCAAAAATGCCCAACTCTGTGGGATTAATTTTGTCTGTCTTTCCAATAAATATATGCTCTGCATTTAGGAGTAGGGATAGATTAATATTTGTTGAATATATGACTTTGCTATGAACTCATGTAATCCTCACAGCGACCTGGTGAAGAAATGAATGCTGTGTTTCACAGTAAGGGAACTGAGTCTCAGAATGAATTTAGAGTGGCTATGGACTCAGTAAGCAGCAGACACCTAACTCAACAGCACAGGCATTTCTCCTGTGTCGCTACACTAGGGCATATTCTTTGAAGGGAAATAATATAGTCTAATATAGTCTCGTTGCAAGTGCAGTTGTCCTACTTTTATGTTGTTGATCATGCATAGCAATTCAAATTGCTTATAATTAGTCAGTGGAAGAGAAAGGAACTAAGATTAAATAATTAACTAATGCTTATTCAACGCCACCTGGCTAGGTCTATATTAACAAAGCAAAACCCTTAAATGAGGCTGTTTTTCTAATAATTTAGGCAAAATCTCACAGCTCTACAATTGTCAGAATGATTGTTTCAATTTTTCACTCCATGCAGGGTTTTTACAATTTTGCTATTCTGGGTTAGATAGTTCTTTATTGTAGGGGCTGTCTTGCATTGTTGGAGGTTTAACAGTCTTCCAGGCTCCTATCTCCTAGATGATAATGACTCTTCCCTCAGCGTGGTAACCAGAAAGGATTCCTGACATTGCCTAATGTTCTGAGGACAAAACCACCCTGGTTAGGAACAGTTGTAATAAGCAGATACTTTTTAGGCACCATGGTGGTCACATAGAAGATATTTAATAGCCATCTAAAAACTGGGCTTCTGGGTTTTGGTTTATTTGAGCCAGAAAAATGAAAGGGGAAGGTGGAATTACTTCCTTCCCCTTTTTGGTCTGAATAATGGAGAAACGTGTAGAATTTGTCTTCTTGACCAACTGATTCTGAAAGAAATTGTTTAGTTAAACATGATGTATCATGCAGACAACAAAAATAACCAACACTTCATGAAAACAGGTATTTTCTCCCCTAACATGGAATACATTAGTAGTGAAATAACCCTTGTGGCCTTCATCAATGTCTTCTTCTTTTCTGCCTCCAATTTCTAATAGGTTCCTGCTTATTAGTCTGTAAAAGAACAACCACAGCTATGGCATTTTTCCAATCCCTAGTTCACTAGCTTACTTTAGGTGTTTGCTACCCATATCCAATACTATCCCTTGATCCTTCTTCCTCTTCTGCCATCTTAGCTGTCCTCCACTCTTCTCCTAAAAAGATCTTTCTAAAACACCAATACCACTCTTTTTTAACTTTAACAGCAGTTTTTCTGTAAGTGGGCATGTCAGTGTATTTGGGGATGGGCGAGGAATAAAAAATTATGGAATTACATACTTCTTGTAATGTTGAGTTAAATAAATTTAACTTATTTTGTTACTTGTCCTCCATTATGCCTATATACACTATTGCAAAAAAGTTAGTGATTTACTAAATCACTAGACTATTGGCTATTCCTGAAAAATCTGGTGTTAGTAAGACACATTTTTGAAGGACCCTGACTTATAGAATTAAATTCAATTTAAATAACAACACAGATGTTTGACATGGCTACATATTGTGCTAAACATTTGAAAAACAAAGTTAAGAAAAGATACTCCATTCCATTGGTGAACCTGCATTCCTATACAGAAAAATATAAAAAGCTATTAGAATATAAAGTCAAACCTGAGTTGGGTCTTAAAGAGCATGTAGGAGTTTTCCATTTTGGAAATAGGAAGAGGTGGGGAATAGAAGAAGCAAGTGGCATGGATGGACATTGCAGGTGTGAGGAACTGTATGGAAACGCAATATGGTAAAAGCTGTACTTTTGGTGACAATTTTACTTATAACATTGACGCTTGTGAGACTGAAGCACAGGGGTTATTAAGAAACAATTGCCATATGTTAAACAGGTGCTACCCAATCTATGCTCCGTGGACCTAATCATCAGCACAACACAGGATCTTGTTAAATAAAGAATGCAAACTTGAGCCCCACCCCACTACATCAGAGTCTCTGGCGGCAAGGCCCTGGCAGCAATATCATAACAAGCTCTTCAAGTTTGAGAAGGTCTGGTCTAAATGACATATGAAGAAACTCTACACATCATTAATGGAAATGGCAAGAACTTAGATGTCTGGAGGTAGAAGGGACAGAATTTACTAAAACCAACAGAACGTTGGAATTCAAGAGAGAGGGAGGTTGAAAAACAACTTTGATCTTTGTAATTTGGGTGAGTAGGTGTGTGGTGGGGCCTTTAATAAAGATAATGACTTGCTCTAAAGTTAACTGTGGTAAGTTTAGTTTGGAGTTAACTAAGCTTTAAACCCCTGTAACTTTTGGGAAAGATGGTCAGGAAACATTTGAAATATGAGCTTAGAAGAAAGATTGATGTTCATGGCAAGGATCTGGTTGGTGATCGTCATTATCTTTGAGAGTTTGCCTAGAAAAATAAGGGATCAAGGCCAGGTTCAGAAACAAACTGACATTTAAAGAACTAATGGAGCACAATGATCATAGAGATACAAAACAATAAAAAGAGAAAGGTGTCACAGAGCCACGCACAAAGTCTACTTTCTTTTATGTGACTGAAAAGGTCCTTGTTATCTGGCCACCTGTCTATATTTACCTCATATTCTAAATCCTCCTCATGATTATTTAGACTTGTGAAATTTCGCATATTCCTGAGCAACCTACACATGCCTTGCTAACAAAAAGTTAGCTCAGGACCTTGGCAACAAGGTCTTTGCTGTGCCAGGGATGCCTCAATATTAATTTATCTATGCCAATCTCAAGTACTAATTTATTTCTGAATCCTCCCTTAGCATCCACAGCTATAATTAATTACTCTTCTTTCTTTCTCCATCTAAGTTACAACTCTCTTAATACTTGAAAAATTATTGATTCATAGCCTTTCTACTGTCTGTTTTCTCCCACAAGAAGGTCAGTTATACTTCTTTACCTATCCTTTCATTCTCCAAATATTTCATTAAAAGACCTACTTGTGAACCAATGAAAACTTATACAAGTGAAAGAATTAATGTGTCAGTGATAAGACAGATAGATTAATAAATGTGAACTGGTTAGGGCTGGGAGTTTGGCTCAGTGCCTTAAGCGCCTGCCCAGGCAAGTTCGAGGCTATGAGTTCAATCCCCGGTGCCGCAAAAAAAAAAAAAAAAAAAAAAAAAAAAAAAAAAAAAAAAAAAAAAAAAAAAAAAAAAAAAAAATTATAAAAAAAAAAAGTGAACTGGTTTAAAACCTGAACAACTAATGAAAGCAGAATGGTTTTAAAGTGTTTTTTACTTTCCATTTGCATTGCTGATTTGGGATCTGCTCAGGTATTGCATCCACTGGCAGTTTGCTTACTTTTAAAAGCCTACTTTACAATCACTGCCATGTTGGAAAGTAAGCTAAAAGGAGTAAAATATCCTATGTCTTTCAGTGAAATTTGGAAAGTAGATGTGGAAAGAATCTCTTATTGGGGCCAGGGGTTTGGTTTAGCTGTACAAGTGCCTGCCTGGCAAGCATGCGGCCATGAATTCGATCTCTGGTACCAAAAACAAACAAACAAACAATCTCTTATTGTAGAATGTCAGTTGATACAGATACAATTTTGGGTGATGAGTGAGTTCTTTAAATCACCCCACATAGATGACTATCTGCCAAACTAATATGTAGGATGTTCTATAAATGAAATAAAAGGTCTTTATGATTATTTCAGTCTGTAGTAAAAGCAAATGCTAAAGATTCTATATACAAGGGCTAATAAAAATATGGTATGTGCTCAAATTAAAAAAATTGTTACTGTAAAAGACATGTTATTGTTAATGCCTCTCAGAATATTCACCCTCATCCTGAACACATTTAGCTCATTTGTTGTTGTTGTTATTAGGCAAGGTATGGCTTTGTAGGCAGATTGGTCTTGCATGCGTCATGTAGCCCAAGCTGGCTTTGAACTTATGGTGATTTGACTGCCTCAGCCTGCCCAGTGCTGGGATTACAGGTATCTCAACCACAACTGACTCTTATCTCATTATTCTTGCCACTTTCTGAAGCAGTTCTGAAAGTCTTACCAGATGTGATCAAAAATACAGTGAGTGCTGCTGCTGAATGCCATCCAACAGAAAGGCAGGTTCATGAAAATGTAGCTATGTGTCCTCATGCACCATATTCATGAATCAGGCACGTTGGGACTCCTGACACTTCTCCAAAGTCAAAATGGCCATGAAAAGTGGGCATTGTTAAACTAGTTCAGGCCGCTGAGCCAATCAGGACAGTGCACCTGGATTTGAAATAGGTCTTCCAGAATTGCTTCAGAAAGTGGCAAGAATGGTAGAAAAAGTGTGCTTGGAGCCAAGGGAAATATTTTGATGAGGATTAATGGCAATGTGTCTTACTGTAATAAAAAATTAAAACTTCACTGTTGTTTTTGATAACAACTTTTAAGTGCTCAGTTTGAAATGAGACTCTTTCAATGATTTACTTTAGGAAATTTCATTAAAATGGATGATAGAAAAGGTCTTATCTGAAATTTCACTGTAAAAATATTTCATTTATTTCTACCCATTTGATTTCCATTCTGTTTAGATATTTAACATGCAGTAGTTTTAAGAAGGACCAAATGGCTTGAAATAACAACTTTCTCCAAATTTGTAACAGCTCTTCATCTGGTCACTGGGCTGAGAATTGTGCCGAATCTTTCAGATTCTCTTTAATACTGGGTTTCATTCCCACTGTCTTGTGCAGGCCGCTTTTGGAGAAAACAGCCAAGAAAAACAACCCAAGCACAACCGGCTGCAAATTGACTTGCAAATGTACAAATTCAGACCAAAAAGTGAAGCAGGAAATCTTTGAAGGGTAATTATCATAATTTATAATGGGCAAACCTAAACTCTTTCCAATATTTCTCCAAACTTTCCAGTGACTTCATTGGCTATGACTGACAAGTTTTGCCACTTTTCTATGTATTTTCAATGCCGACAGAGGTCCTTAAACTTGGGAAAACATGATAAATAACTAGAAATCAAATAGGATTTCTCTTTGGTTAGCAAAAATTTGCAGTAGGTCTATTAAAATGATTTGACTGCCAACGGGGGGGTGCGTGTGCGAGAGAGAGAAAGAACTCTGATAGGTTGGATATGACTGTACCAGGGTAAGTAACAAAGAATTCATATTCTAAAAGTTCCTTTAGTGCAGCTTTTCATAAAAATGAAATACAGAATAGAAGATATAGTTAAGTTTAAAATGATGAGTGCGGTTTAACTAAGTGTGTTATAATTTGGTACCAAAAATTAAATAAAATTTTGCCAATTATGAATTAATTGGCTGCACAAGGGAGAAACTGAATGATGGGGATGGGAAACAAGTACTTAAAACCACCACTTTGAAGCCCAAATTATCCAAACTGACTGTTTCCATTGACAGATTAAATTATGTTTCAACATTAACATTTCATGAGAAACTTTATAAGCGAACACTTAGAAAATGATGATTGCTGAACTGAATAACAGGCTTAAAACATATAAAACAACTCACCCAGCCCCATATGGCTATTCTTTTTTCATCAATGAAACCCATTTCTATGAATTTTCTAAAGGAAAAGAAACAAATTTTTAGAATTTTAAGTGTGTACACATGACATTTACTTCATTACACAAGCATATTTAATCCAAAAACTTAATAGAAATGCTACATTTTCTTTGTTTAAACACATGCATAATAAGGTTGCATTTACAAATAATTAAAATAATATTACCATGTTTTCTGCAAAGGATAAAAGGATCCCCTTACACTCCATTGTACATTTATTGAGTAGTGATCTTAGCACTGAAAGGCCTGGTGTCCTAACCTTGTTGGATGGGTTATTTGAGACACAGGCTTGAAGACTAGCTCAAAGTAATGTAAGATGTAGCAGCTTCATTGGGTACAACTACATTTCTAAATTCTTGCCATTTGCGAAGAATTTCTGTTTTGTTGCTGTTTCAATATTAATTCCTTATCATTTTTTTTCTTAGTTGGTGATAATCATCATTTCAGTTTTAGACTTACTTCATATTTAGATACCTTAAATTCATAGTGTGGACAGTTGCATGCATCTTCTAAAATACAGAAATGATTCATTTTTGCTCTATCACAGAAAAGCCTCTATCTGAAAACTATTTTGAAAATAAACGTTCTCTTAGAACAAATGTTCTTGAGAAAAATAACCTTTAAAAAGTCATTCATAACCTTCCAAGTCTGCATAAAACAAATATTTCAGGCTAGTTTATAGCATGTCCCTTGATGGCAGGTAATGTAAAAAAAATGTGATTTGATAACTGCTCAAGGATGTGTCAGAGAAATAGAAGCAGTATGGAGAAGAAGCAGCCGAAGTGCTGGATGAACAATTGTAAGGGACGGAGAGGAGGAGACCAGAGAACAACACTGGTCTAGAAAAATGCCATGGTTTTGTTTTCTGACTCAGGTACTACTGGTGTCCTTCCTCATCAGTTCTCCAGAAGCAGAATTGAGTGATTTTCATTAGTTGCCTCTTAAAGGGATTTTACAGCAACCATTTCACTCCTTGCATTGATTCAACTTGCACGTTTCTGATGCATGGAGGAGTTGGGCAAATGCCCGGGACAAACAGATGGAAAGAGGCCCCGTTAGTCACAGCTTACCCGACACTGATTCTGAAGGACACTGAAGAGTGTACATGGAAGAAATGCAGTAGCAAATGGAAAGTTGCTACCTGTGTGGATGCAACCCGTGGTAAAGCCGAGCAAATGGGAAGCACACTGTGGCCCTTAAGCTATTCTTCCATAAACTCCAAAAACCCCGTGAAACAAGAGAAGGTTCAGTTTCATGTTAAAAATAGCCTTGCTGCTAATGCTTGAAGATAGTTCTGAGCCATAAAACCAGTCGTGATTTTATGATCTCCCAGAAGCTAACAATCATACTGCTTGCATCTGGGATAAAAAGCAAATAACAGGTGATATACATGAGAACAGGAAATTCTTTACAGTTCCCTTCCTAGGTTTATTCTAAAAGGATGACATTTACAGGAAATGATAGTGCAATAGTTAACATGGAAATGAAACATTAACACTTAATGTGGCAGAACTAGGTTAAAGGTTAGCTAGATAATCTCAGCACTTTGAGATCAGTAAGACCCTATAAAATTCACCTCCAAATTCTGAAAATCTTCCAGGAAGTTTCTGAAAAATACTATTGATACTATAGTTAAATCAACACAATATAAGTAACAAATGAATTGGATGTTTTCCTAACCTCAGAAGCAAATCGAACCTTTTAATTTTCTCCCACGAAAATGATCGTAGGCAAAAATGAACTGAGAATCCTACTGATCAATTCCTATCCTGTTTTAGGAATGTTTGTATAGACACTATCTGTAATAATACAATCAATTATTTCTTCTCATATAATTCTTCACCATTAATTCTCAAGTTACAAAAAAGTAAAAACTGTAGGAATGTCAAAAATGCCAGAATAGCACAAATGAAGGGATTTGATCATACAACCACTGAAATTTTATGGTTCCCTTATATTTGTGATTTTTAGAAACACCTGAAGAAAACCTGCCTCTGTTTCTTATATGTTTGTGACTTTGCAGTCATACTCTTAGAAGCATTCTCTTTTGCATACATAAAAGTTATGAGGCAGTATTGTTTCTTTTCTCCCCTTATTTGTTTAAATCTATTTGTTGGACTTGATTGGTATTTACTGTTGTTTCCAAATACATAAGTATGATTTTCTTTTGGTGTACAGAAAATTTAGCTAGATTCTATTTCATAAGATAGTCAAAGGACATACTTGATCCTCTGGGGGAAATTTGAGGGTTACAATGTAATGAAACGCCAATTCCCCAACTCAGGTATTCAGTATCTGACTCCTAAAACACTTTTTTGGGAGATACATGGTTGAATCATTCTGAGGATCAGCATTATAATGGTAGCCTTTTTAGTTTTTGTTTTTTCAAAGCATTATGTTCCTAGGCATTCTTTTACTATTTTCGTATTAGTAGTTTTAAGCAAAGCCAAGGTCAGCCCTGAAGATGTGTCTCCTGTTGAATATGTTCTATGATTAGGCCATGCAGCCACCTCATGTTCACTGGGATGTCCACCAAAAGTTCCATGTAACAGCAGTGCCGTTTCCTCAGAGTGCAGATGGTTCACCCCTTTTACAAGATTGTCAGTGCTTTGAAAGAAGAGATTGCAAATTATACAGTTTCATAGGGAGTGTAGATTTGTATTACTACTTGACTGAATATTAATTGTGGTTGAATTAGTTGTGGTTGAATTGGGGAGCAAATAAGTGAACATACATGTGCCCTATTACAGCAACAGTTCTTCAGGTACCAATCCTAAAATGTATCAGGGAAAGTAATTACCACCACGACTGCATCTTCAGTGCCAAAGGGAGCTTTGTACTACTGTGATAATCAGTAGAAAGTAGAATTTGTGGCTTTGTGTCCTATATATTAAACATCAGAAATAAGAATGTTTTATTAAGGTCTACATATGTGTTCAGGTTTAAAATTTCACTAAACCCAAGGAAAACATTAAGAGGGTATTTCTCCTTAGGCTCGAGTGCTGATTTTGTGGTGGTAAATCATGGCACAATGTATTTTGTTGCTTTTGGTGGGGTGATGATGATGATGTAGATGTTGATGATTATGATGATGATATGAATATAATTATTTTTTAACTAACTAACTCCAAAACAAACCACTTTTAGCTCTACCAACTTTGAAAAAGATCTAACTGAATTACCAATGAGGTGTAATTTGAATTTTGTGCTGTCTTGTAGTCCCGTATTACATGTTCTTGGTAATTATTGCATAGATTTAATGTAAACAAACATGACCAAAGGTGAGAAAATACCCCATGGAATTGAGGCTAGAATGCTGACAATAGTGTTAACATTCCTGTTAAGGTATACACAGTTTTTATATAATAAACTAATGTCCCAGTGGAGATTTTCACTTTTAAATCAACTTTTTGTTGCACAAATTACCTTCGAAGAAATTAACTCAAAGGCCAAAAATCTGAATCATTGAGTATTATGGAGACTCATAGAAGTAAAGAGTTAATGATGGCTATAGATTTTGGTATTGTTCAATTAACCTATCAATTTGCCATGTTTTGTTCAAATAGACTGTTTTCAACTGGATTTTTTGTTTGTAGATAATGTTCATGGAATAGAGTAAATAGTTTTTTAAATGTATGAGTTACGATTACTTTCCTACTTATAAAAATAATTTTAATCTAATCTGTGTTCTGATTAGATACAAGAAAACAAAGAACATTTTGGCCTATGTTACATTGAAATCATTAACTACTAATGACATTAAGGTTGTAAAAGAAATATATGAATGAATCTTTTAAATTGCCCCTTTTTTGTGAATTGATGTTTAACATACAGGTGTCACACACACAAAATTATCCACAGGCAAAATGCAATTAATCCATAACTTTAGATTTATAAACTACTATTCTCTGTCTTTACCTGCTCACACCATTATAACAGAAACTTGACAACTAGAGAAAAAGCAAGGGAATCCTGCACAGAGTCCCCAAAGCAGCAATAATTCTGGTGATGGGTATTCTTATTGTTTGAGAAAGAGATGACTGAACTTTAATTGTGATTGATAATACAGTTTGGCAGAATCAGAATTATGAATTTGTATTTTCTTTAAATGTTTTCATAGTATTATTCCTATCATGGAAATTAAGTATATATTTCTCAAATGAAAACTGGTATTTTTCACGTTAGCGTAAGTGACCTTGACAGCTGGGTTAATTACAAATGAATGCCCCCCAACAGCTGAATGTATGGCGTATGGATGAAATCTTGAGCCATTTCTAAACTGAAGAAGTAGCATTCACAATACGTAAGCAAATTCAGATATTTTGTTTTCTGAAGATCATCTCTAGAGTTACTCAGAATTTCCCACCAATTATGAGCCTTGGTAATAAATGAATGGGTATTGAAATGACTGACACATTAACTGGCTATTTGTCACTTTGTGCTACAAATCACTTTTTTACACATTTACCAGATCTCTTCCATAAATATTTTTTTCCATATTTGACAAAAATACCCCTGTAAGAATAATGATAACTTTGGACTAGGTGAAGAAAATAGATAAAAAATATCAAGTCATTAAGGATAGGGAAACAAGCCGGGCGTGGTGGCGCACGCCTTTAATCCCAGCACTCGGGAGGCTGAGGTAGGTGGAGCGTTGTGAGTTCGAGGCCGGCTTGGGCTACAACACGAGCGCAAGGCCGGCCTGAGCTTCATAGTGTGACCCTGCCTCAAAAAACCAGGGCAGGGAGTTTGGCTCAGTGCCTTAAGCGCCTGCCCTGGCAGGCGTGAGTTTGTGAGTTCAATCCCTGGTGCCGCAAAAAAAAAAAAAAAAAAAAAAAAAAGGATAGGGAAACAGGGCTGGGGGGTTAGCTCAGTGGTAGAACACATGCCTAACATGCGCTATGCGCTATGCCCTGGGATTCAATCCCCAGAAATACTCAGAAAAAAAAAAAAAAAAAGAGAAGAAAAAGGATGGAAAAGCACAGTAGGGGTTGCATGGAATTTGTTGTACATTGACATCAATGTGATTGAGAAGGCGCTCACCTGACAGCTGTAATTTGATCCTCAACTTCATAAACACCTAGCTTTCGATACACTGCATACAATATTTTGTCACCTTGGAAAGCTGTCCCTCGACCATCCACCAAGGCAATGACTATGTCTTCCTTACTTGCAAGATAAGATATCCAGTTAATAGAGAATACAGACTTTACACTCTGGCTGCAGGGACCACCGTACCTAAAGGAGAGGGGGAAAAAAAAATCAAAATCAAAAAAATTCAGAATGCTCTATAAAAAACTTTCTAAACTGGCCTCATATTATGTATAGTAATTACCAGTACAATTATATGATAAAATTTCAATGACAATTGCATTAGAACTGGCTCAAAATCAAAAGAAGATCAGGCTTTTCCCAGAGGTTTGTTACAAGGAAGTTGTTTTGGGACACAGCCTCTCCTATTCCCCAAAACGGATACATCTAGGGTTGGCATTTCAAGGAATATGTGTGGGTTTTTCGTCATTTCTGCCACCTGCCACTTGCTAAAAGCAGACATAAGATATACTAAAAAAATGCATGGTGTTTTAAGCAAATTGTGTGTAGGTCAGCACTGATTTTGGGTGTGATTCCACTAAATGTATTCCATTCCTTTATTTCTTTTCTAACTCAATTACATAAGATGTGAAGATGATTTACAACGCTTTTTTGGCTGCAATTTCTCTATCTCAAAGGTATTCAGACACATTTGGCAATTTGCCTCATAAATAAAATTCAACACAACTATAGAAGCAAGTCCATCTAAAATCTCAAAACTTCCTCAACCTATTTTAAATAGCCATATTTTATTTACTCTGATTAGTTGAGGAATATATAAAAACAGCATCAATAGGAACTGTTACCAAGGAGAATGGCTCATTCTATTTTATAATTCTGTATTTCATTCAACATATTTTCAGTAAATAGTTTTAGATCAAGGAAAATATTACATACACTTGAATTAGCAAAGGATACTTCTTTGATCTCTCAAATTGAGGAGGAAGAATCATCTTGTACCATAAAGCTTTGGAAAACAAAACAAAACAGAACAATCTTCATTTCAGAACATGCATGGCATCATTTAAATTCTCTAATAAAAATATGTATCACAAAAGCAGTGATTAGTAGTAAATTGTTAAGAATTAAGAATACATTTTGAAATAACTTTTAATACATATTTTAGGTTCAATTTACAAATGTATAGAAATGTTGAATTACTATTTGTTTCAGAAACACTAACTGCATAATTAGAATTAGGTGAGTTCTATTTTTTTAAAAAAAGTCAGTGTTGAAAGAAAGCTATGAAAAAATTTAAAATCAACCGCATTCATAATCATATTAAAAATTTAGCGAAACCAAATACTGTTACAGTAAAACTGTTTTTAAAAAGAACTTATAATATATCATACGGTTTGCAGTATAACATTTACACTATAATTTTTTAAAGCAAGATAAGTGTTTAGTTTTATAAGTGAGAAGATTTTAAAAGATCTTACTAATTTCATCCACTTCAAGTTTCTTAATTTCTTCTTTAGGCAGCTGGATATTTTTTAAAGCATTTTCCAATTCCTTATTTTCTTCTAGGATTTTAATTTCTTTAAAAAATAAAATGTTGATTTTTAATTAATAATATTTCCATAGTTTTTTTTTTCTTAAATTTCTTTGGTTTTAACATGAATGGAAAGGAAACTGCGTAAATCTCCTTGAAAGATATTCATATTGACAAACAGTTTGAATTAACCTTTCAGTGCTAATACAAGTTTACACAGGACATTATGTTTCAATCACTATCTCCTACACAGATTTTTATTTCCATAACATGTTTTGAGAAGAATCATGGACTCAACAATATTAACTCAAGCATGCTTGTTTCCCCATCTTAAATTTGTTTATTTCTTTAACCTAAAGCCACAATCTGACCACATGGGTGACATTTCACTTATTATCTACTAAAATATGTAGTAGATATAAAATCTATATCACTAAGTCTTCAAACTTAAAATAATTATGTAGTTACAAAATTTTTAAATTTTCAGTGTGTGAAACCAAATACTACTGCAGAAATTTTTATGACCATTTCTTTAACCTTTTATTGTTGTTCTTGATGAGTATAACAAATTCTCCTCTTTTTCGGTAATTTAATAACTGTGTATAGGATTCCTTCAAGTTTCATCTCCCAAGGTTGTCACGTATTTCAGCAAAACAACACATTTATGCTATGCTCTGTTTTGCTCTTTAAAAGCATAAAAACTGCAGGTTATACTTGAACTTAGTTTTGCTTTACCCTTTAATCTTTGAAAATGAACAAATCCATCGATCCTCTGAATATTATAGATTGATGATAGATTAAAACAGACTTTAAGCAATAGTGGGATTTTTGTAAGCTTTATTTTGAACTGGAATTGTTAACTAGAATATTTGGGAGAAAAGTAAGTCTTACAGTATGTGAATTTTGTGGTTTCACTTTATAATAAAATAGGCTAGGTGACTTGTGAGATGTGGTAATTACTACAAAAGAAATTCTGAGGGCTTCTTGTTTATATGCCATTTTGAAAAAGTGGTCCCTGAAAATAGCGAATTGGAAACTTGTAACTACATTAAGTTTGCCAAACCATTTTTCTTGTGACTCTCAGTTTTCATATACTCATGGCATTTTGCTCCAACATGTTATATTTAATCTTAGTACAAGTATAGATGTTTTGGGTAGGATTTGTATAAAATGCATAATAATTTTCACATCATCTTTGGGTAATCTTAGGGAAAGAGATACTTGTGACACCTTAAAAGTTAAAACCAAAAAAAAAAAAAAGATACACAATTCTTAGTAGAGCAGACCAACTCTTCACTTTCCTTCTGAGAATACTGTATGAGGAGCTGTGGTGGATAAAGGGAATTCTGTGTGGAGCAAGCACATAGAATGGTTGACTGATTCATTGATTATTGTTTCTATCATTTTACCATAGGCACCGCAAGTAGGAGGTATGACCGAGTTGCTATGACTTTGACTCCTTCTCCATTCAGTTTCTAGCCATTGAACTTTTCTCACCCATGACCTACTGAAATGCCAAATGTAATTAAAAAGCTGACCGATACTTCTGTAATCAGAGCTCCATGCATAGTGAGTGAGAAATTTTCCCACCTCTTCAAGAACAAATGGAATTCTCTAGGGCCATATAGAGTGAGAGGTGGCAACCGGACCTTTCCGTGGAGCTTTGCGTTAGAAGCCTATTTAACCTGCAGGAGGCGACACAGTTCAGATTGTGACTTTTACTTTCTTTCACCAATAATCGTATAGTCAGCACCAAGCCTACGGGTACCTAGTATGTGGCATTTGGTAAGTGCTCCCTATGTATTTGTAGACCTTTTATTACAAGGAAATTAACTGGTAAGAAATATTACACTGGATTTTCATTTAAATCATGTTAAAATGTTATATTATTCATCAATTAAATTATGTGAAAAATTTGTGGAAAAACTGATAAATGAGGTCATTCTGTCAGATAATTTTAATGAGAACTTGGTGTGTACAAAGCAACTAAACTTCTATTGGGTCCTCAATATCAAGTGCCATCTTTTCTGAGTTTCCATACCATCTGCTATTTTCAAAGTGCTTTCCTCTTTGCAGGGAAAATGAAGCCATTGAACTGTCTTCCATAAGACAAAATTTTATACATTATGCCATAGTTTCTTCATTCTTTCTTGTCATAAGGCAAGAGGTGAAGTCTTCCTCCTGTCACTGAACTCTACCCTATTCCAACTTCTTAGGGATCTCCTTGCTTTACTTTTAAAATCCCCCTTTGTCTCCTAATTTTCTTCCATCAGCATTTAACCATATTCAAGTACTTATCATCATACAAGAAGGAAATTAAAACTCCACCAATTGCTTTTTGTCACCATCCTACCTGTTTCCCCCTTTCATGCAGTCAGACCTACAGGAAACAGTGTTAATTCTAATTTGTCACCTGACCAGGTCTAACCTTACTTCATTTCAGCTCCAGTGAAACTGCTCTAGCACAGCTATCATCTCCTTCTTGCTAAATCCACTTGTGTGGAGCAGGTCTTCATTTTCTTGCACCTCTACCTTCTTTAGATCTTGGTCTCTTTCCTTCTGCTTTGTAGGACACCAGACCCTTGGACTTGTTCCCTTCCTGCTGTTCCCTCTTACTCTCCTTCATAGGCTCATCTTTCTTTTTTCATTACTAGAGTGTTGGTGTTTCAAACAGTGTTGTCCTAGGCTTGTGATGGTGAACCTTTCAGAGGTCGGGTGCCCAAACTGCAATCCAAAGCTCACTTATTTATTGCAAAGTGCCAACAATGCAATTAAATTTGAAAACAGAGGTTTTAGTTTAGAGAAACAACTCATGTGCTTGGCTCATGTGCCGAGAAAGAGGCACATATGTCATAGGTTCACCACTTTCCACCAACCTCATCCACCCTCATTTTCTCACTCCAACAATTCTATCTATTTCCAAGGCCTTCATAACAGTGTATTCCCTAAGCTTCTTGATTGTTACCTGTAGTACAAACTAATACTTTGACATCCACATCCAAAACTATGTTGCTGCAGGAGAGCTCCTCTTGGACATCCCATCAGTACTTTGAACTCAACATTCAAAACAAAATTCATCATCTGCTCAAAGATCTGCTGTACACAGTGAGTTCAATCTTTCAGTAAAGAAGAATGGATTTTAATCCACTTGACCAAGCCACCCATCCAAACAGTATGGAGACCTCTTTAATAATGAGTCTCAGGTTAGATGTAACCATCATTGAGAAACATTTTCTTACTACATCAAAAATAAGAACATATGAGGTGCTCTGTCTATGTGCTCTCATGTTTCTATCTTTTCCCTGTCTTAGAAATTTATCATACTGTCTTGTAACTGCCTGTTCACACATTTGCATTTCCCAGGGATCTATAATCTCTTGGAAGATAGGGATATGTCTAACCGAGCTTCTATTATTTTATAGATCTAGTTTTGATCACAGTGTCTGGTTTAATTTTGTAAGTACCCAATAAATATCTATTGACTTTAAAGATTTATGGCACAAACTGCAATGGCAACTGGGTAGAAAAGCTACAGATAAATAGAAAACACAGTAATCTGCTGTAAAACAGCAGCTGGACATTTATGCAAAGTAATGGTTCCTGTGCACAATCCAAGATTTACTGGATTGGAATTTCTGGGGAAGACTTGAGGTTCTGCATTTATAATAAACATATCAGAAGAATTTTATCATTAGGCAAGTTTATGAAATGGTGCTCTAAAAGAACTTGATGCTTAATTCATGAATTAGAAAGTATAAAAAAGCATGTGATGTATTCGAGTTACTTGAGCATTCATAAGCATTGAGTGAAGGTATGAAACCTCAAAAACCATACAGAGATTAGTATTTGCCAGGAATAGAACATGGATATTAAGAAAAAAATGCTATGATGTGGAAACTCATGCTATAGGAAAAGGGAAGCTGGGTTTTATTTTAGTCACTGTAAGACTGAATTATATATCTATGGTAATTTCAATTAAAACAAAAACATAAGGACTTGAAAGTAAATTGCTTTACAATTTTCTCTCACTGAAGGTTGAAATGAGTCAAATTAAGAAATATAATCTATTATGTTAAAGAATATTTCATCATCAGACAAAAAAGGTTAAAACAACTTCAAAATGAAACTAAATTCACTGTTTCATATTACAATTCCTGTCCTGCACAGGGAGCCTGAAATGACTCTGCTTTTCCTTATGACTTTATTTTCACCTATACTTGAGCCATTGAGCTGACAGCCAAACTAATCCCAAAGCAGTGTCCTGACTTGTCACCAAAGCTGTTCAGGGACAATTGCAGGTATGAGTGCTGAAGGAAGTGTCATCTGCTCGTTCCTCATTGTAGCCTCCTCTCCCATAACTCCAACCCTATAACAATGTTTAATAGTAAATCAGACAGTAATGGAGAACCAGCAGGAAGAATATCAGAGCAATTGTACACTTGGATAACTCTCTTGAGAGCAAAAATGGTCACCTCTGAGCTGTGAACTATTTTGAAGCAATATCACAAATTCAGGAAGGAGGAGGATCGCCTTGATAGCAGTTGAAAATGGAAAGAGCTTCCGAATTTCAGGGTTTTCATATGTGGTAACAATGTGATGTAGCTGTTAACGAAAAAAGCTAGCATGACAGTCACCCTCTGCTCTGAACTGAGCTGAACTGGACTGAACCAGAGAAGTTACATCTCGAATTTGTCTCCAGTTTGAGATGCTACAAAACAACAAGAAAAAAATACTCAAAAAACAAAAGCCTCCCCAAAAAGCATGAATTCTTTTTTGAGGCGAGTGTACTGAATATGCTAAATTTCTTTCCATTTCTAATCTGTGCTTTTTATGAGGCCAGTTGGAGAAGATAGAATTAATTTCTGTGGTAGAACTCATTTGTGTTACGCCAACTTCTCACTGCAAATGATCATTAAATTTCTTATGATTAGGTTTGACCTGACATGCAAATGTGTGTATTAAGAAGCTGCATAATAACAGGATTTCTTCACCATTCCTCATGTGTGTGTAACAAAGGTCCTGCTCTCTCATGTGCAATATCACAGAGAATAGATAAGACAGTGATTTTAGATAAGATATAACACTAGCTTAAAGGAAAAGAGTACCTTGGTCTGTGTGGCCATCATGGAGGGTGGAAATGGGGAGGCCTGGACCTGTGTGCAAGACAAAAATAAAATATCTTTTAGTCTCAAAATAACTGTATTCAACAAGGACTTCAGGTAGTATTTCTGATTAGTGTCAAGCTCAAGTACATCTTTTAATTCAGCAGTAATTTTTTTTCTCATAGAGTGGAAACACATTTTAAGTTACATTTAAACAGCATATGACATCAGAGCTTAGTCAAAGTACAGATTCAAGGGAAATATTGCCTGTGTACTTTTCCTGGAATGATCCTGAATAGCTAAAATTTAATTACACAAAGGGGCCTCAGAAACTGCAGGGGCAAATGACCTTATGGAAAGATGTCACATTATATTGGGCCAGTTTTAGCTTGTCTTTATTGTCAAATAACTTTCACCAGTTCCCGGGTTGTATTTTCAATCTGACTTTTTGTTTCAATGGTTAGTTTGTTTTGGTGGGTGAAATCCAGTTATTCTATGTGTAATTAACACATGCAGAAAGAAATTGATAGGAAATATATTTTCTTTTCAAATAGACTATGTAAGTTCATGTTCCCTGGAAATACATGGAAGAATGTTTTGGGGCCAGATGTTTATGTAGGGGAGGTAGAAGTGGTATTGAGGTGCACCCTTAGCTGTGGGACAGTAGGAGGAAGAACAGAGAAGGAAGGTGACCTTCTCAGAGAACCAGCCAAACCACAAAGAACTCTAAAGCTACCTGACCTCCAAAGTTGTCTCAGTGGAGCAACAGGGCAGGCTGTTATCCCCCAGCACAAAACATAGTCACTCAATGGAACTTGGGACTATAGCAATCTCCAAAGTGGAACTTGGCTATAAAATGTCAGTCACCAACACCCTCAGGAGCTATAGAAATTAATGAATCAGTCCTAAAGATGGATGGTCTAAATGGGTGGTATATCAATGCTAATTACAGATTCCAATATGGAATTTAGCTTCTCTGATACAAAAGCTGACCATTTTGTCAAGGTCTGAAAATCATTAAACACTAATTTTCTATCACTCACTTCAATTATAGAATTCAATAATAGCTAGAAAAGCACTTTAAAAGAATGTGCTTGCTCAGGAAGTCAAGTCAAAACATGATACAAGTGGAAGCTGAAGGTAGATGCTCTTGTCACCCTTACATTTTATGTCACCTTGCAGGGAAAGCCTTTAGAGTAATGCTTTTGGCTCCATACAGTCCCGAGGAGGGATATTTTTCTAATAAGTTCTAGAAGACCTGTGTACGTACACTTCCTTCTGTCTTGTTCTTGGCATCTTTCTGAACTCACAGAACATGCTTTTTATCTGTTCCTCAGAAGTCAGAAGGTCAACACTGTCAAGCCCCTTTGCAGAATTGTGTAGCCAAACAATTTTACCTGTATTTGTGTAATTATAATTCCGAGATGCAATATTATAAAGCCACATATCTTGGCTTTACAAATGATAAAGCTAACATTTTAAAATCCTGTATGACCTCTCAGTCTAACTTGGGAATAGAGAAAAGGGGTATTACCAGATTATCTAAAAACTCAACAGCTCTTGTGTGATATCTCAAAGTTTCATAGAATGTAATTGCAGAGATTTTCATTTGGGTAAGCTTTTCGTTATCAAAGGGAACAAGCATGTGCATTATATTTTATTCCAAAGAATAAGGAAATGAGACATAAATCTAAATTTCTAGACTTTAATCAATTTGTATTTATTCTGTGGGATGTTCATGGGTGTTCAGTTCCAGTAAAGAAAATTTACTTTATGTTTTGCATGAAATATGAGACAAACTAGTGATTGACTGTTCTTGACACAGCAGACCAATGATATAGTCCTAGAAACCCAAGCATCAATTATCTAGAATTACTATTTTGCATTGCTTTTTTTCTATCAACATCGTCAATGTGACTTCATCTGCTTTAATCCTGTCATCTGGGATTTATCATCTCTTTGGAGAGTTTGAAGTTACATAATGAGGCTTTACTCTTGGTCCTAAAGGGAAAAATTTCAAGGTTTTTCCTATGATGGCGCAGTGACTCATTTTACTGGAGCTTCAAAAACACCAGACGATGTGATGCTTCCCACACAGTGTATTTTTTGCTAAATGGGAAATTACCATACTGCCGAGGAAGAGTGAGTGGTGGAAAAGTCAGGCGATTCAAGTTCTAGAAAGGACTCTTCCACCAACTTTTGATGAGAACTCAGTCTTGATTCTATATCTCTTCTTCAAGGAATACTTATGCTAAAATAGACTTTAGAAAGGCAAAGTGGTACAAACCAGGGTAGATTGATTTCTCTGAATGTTAAAGTATTATTCAATAACATTATAAGTGCACGTATATTAGTATTGTGTCACTGTGTCATTGATACTTTTATCAACAAATAAATCATCGCATAACAAATTTTTTGGCAGACATTGAAAAGGGTAGCAATGCCATAATATTTAACATTTATGTTTATTCATTAAACATCAAAAGTCTATTATATATTAGATATTCTTCTGGATTTTATGAATACAAAGATTAAATAAAACAGCCTTTGTCTTTCAGGAGAGAAGAATAAATCAACAGATGACTTGGTATGGTCAGTTCAATGATGCTATGTGCCTGCTGTGTAAGCTTTCAATGCATGTTGCATAAATACAGAGTTTGGGTTGGAAATGTTGCATATAACTTGAGAGGGACATTTAATGTATACCTTTAAATGCCATAACCACAATCAGCACATATGGTCATGAACGACAAACTCTTGACATTTCAAAGATGCCACTGACCAAACATTTTATGGAAGTGTTATTTCAAACTGACATCTTGTGCCATCTTGAAGGGAGCATTTGGGTTACAATGCTTATTCATGTCCATATAGTCAAATGAGTTGTAGCTCAGATTCTAGGGTCAGGTGACAGGGTGTCCTTCATTCTGGTTCTCTTTATAGGAAACACACACAGGCCTTTTGCAGCTGACCAGGAATCTCAAACAGTCAGATTCTGTTTGTTCTCTAAGCTGATAACCCCAGTGTAGGGAGTTGGTGCCAAAAACAGGAGGGTGGCATGCATTTTGGACTTCCACTTGCCAGGTTCCCCAGCCCTAATTGGGGATTCACTAGGAGGAGGAGATAGAGATAGGATAATTAGAGATTCTCCAATTCAGTTTTCCAAACATCCATGATGACTAATAAGAGCCTAATAAATTTCATTGATCTATACTATAGTGTTTAACTTGTTTTATGGCTTGCCACCTGTTCAAGATAAAATTTCGTGCATAAAGTAAAATTATTTGGAAAGGAATTATTCACAAAAAGTACCAATGGACTAAACAACTGGGAAATGTTTCATGTATTTTATTACCTATGACTTTTGTCATAGGTAATTTTCCAGATTTTGAAAGGATGTACAGTGTGACAGAGGCTCATTTGTATCCCAATTGAAACTGCAGTTCAAGTAAAGATAGGCCTCACAGAGGAGGCCTAAGGCCTCTAAACCGTGGTTCTTTCCACTGGCTGTAGGAGTTTGGTACTTCTTTGGCAGATGAGGCCGAAGTCCAGCAACCATTTTATCAGTGAACACTTCCTTTTATGATGGTGCTCCTGTTATAGATAGCTGGTAGATTGCGTGTGCCTGCAACGTCATGGTGCTGTGGAACTTGTTGGTTAAAAGCATGAGATTTAGCGGTAACGGACTCTAACCCCAATTCTGGCTGAGGCTTATCAGCAGTGTACACCTTTGGCAAGTTACTCTGTTTCCTCAAATACAAAAAAGTGAGGATGATAATACCTTCCTGCTTTCTTTCAATTTTTCCCTTATGTGTTAGATAAAGCCTTACAAATAAGAAGTGCTCAGTAACTAGTAGCTATGAACTGTTCAGAGTGGTGGTGACAGGATGATTACAATGACAGTGGGGATGGGAATGCTTATGTTAGGTCCATCACCTACCGTAGCAGATGAGTGCATAGTACTTGGCATAGTAGCTGAAACTTGCTGCGTAATATTGGCACCTTTCTTTCCTTAGATGGCAAGTAACACACTTCTTGCTTGGAGGATAGCTTCCAATGCTAATTCTAGAGGGAAATGAAAATAAAACTAAGCTGAAATTTTGAGATTGTATTTATCAAAATGTACTACTCCATGTAAAGTGACTAATTTACATATTGACATCAAACCCACTCTATTTTTCTGTTGCCAATATCATTTAAAGTAAAGGGGAATCACAGCGTTTTGATGTAGCTTGATTTTTGATCCATTTTTGCCTGAAGAGGCACAGAATTTGAGGGAGCAGCCCTCCGTAGTTTTCCTGAAGTATAAGAACTAACTAACATTTTCAGGAGGAATGAATTTAAGTCCTATAATCATTAACCTGTTACACTGTGCAAAGCAGTTATAAATCTGGAACTCTTCCTTTTTCCATCTCTCTTTTTCTATCCCCCAGCAAAACATCCATAGAAAATCTGGCAGCATCACCAGGAAAGAGTCCCCAGTCTTATTCTACATCTGGAAGAGGCAATTAATAATAAGCAAATAGGGCTGGTGATGTAACTCAGTGGTAAAGTTCTTGCCTTGCGTACACAAGGAAGTTACACTTTTGTGTGCCTCCTGTGACTTTGTCCAGCAGAAAATTTGGACTCATAGACACCTAGTTTGGGAATGCGCCCTCTTTACTTCCCTGCGCAAGCCAGTTTCACCTTCCGTTGAGGTCCCAGCCTCAACCCAGCTGAGCCCTCTACTCGGTTTCTAATAATACTGACTAATTTTAATGGATAGATTCCTGGATCTTTCATTAAGCCTTCAGAATCACAGTACCCCTGGGTAGAGGCCAGATGGTATAATACCAGGCCGTGTTAGGGTCAAAATCCCTTGTGGTTGATGGGGTGACTTGCACCCACTTAGAGTTTTTCTGTTGCTCACCCTGGCCTTGCCTTGGGGCTGTTAGAAGGTGAGTGGTTCCAGAGTAGGGTGCTTCCTAACAAATAAGATAAGGGCATGATCCCAAAGGAAACCGAGGACCATGGCAGAGGAAAAAATGTCGTATTTCTATTGTTACATTTAGTTTTCATGCTCACAATTGTTGTAATTTTGCAAAAGTAAGGGAGAGAGCTAACAGGTCAGCATGCTCACATACAGATCTTGGCCTCATCAGTATCGCCTGTCTCATAATGTTGTGGGACCTACATAAAATTATAGACAGAAATCAGATAAAAAGGTACATGGCATACAGTGGAATGCCAGTATGAGGTAAATATTGTTTCTATGTCCACATCTGCAAAGGAGTATTGAGGGCATCATTCCAATCAACAAAAGGACAACTGGACTGAACTAAACACTAATATATATTAGGATTAAAGATGTCTTGTGTCCAAGTGAGTCATAGTAAAGGAAATTACACATTTGTTATGAAAATAAAACCAGTGCCTGGCATATAGTAGGTATTCAATAAACAAATTAATTAATTAAATAGAGCTCCTTAATGTTAAATAAACCTCCTCAATAATCATAGGATTGTATTGAAGTACTGATAGTATTTATTTTGACAATAGAATTCCCTGCTTTTTTCCTTTTGAAAAGAAAAACGTTGAGTTGCCTAACATTTGAGGGTTTATGCTGTATGCTGATATAATAGTATATAATATTCACTGAAAGTTTTATTTTAATTTGTAAATAATCTCAGCATGAAAGGAGGCTGAGGCAAAAGAATCACAAGATCAAGTGCCCCCTGGACAGGTTAGCAGATCCCCATTTCAAAAATAAAATAAAATAGACTGAAAATGTAGTTCAATAGTAGAGATCTCTACCAACACACACAAAATAAGATTTTCATTCCATTTCACAGTTTAAAGGTTTTTCACATCTCTTGAGGGCCATGACATGTTTTCATTTAAAAATCAGTATACGTAAATACCAAAATTACCTGTAGATATTTCTTCTTCCAGGGTAACCTTCAAATTCATTGCTGGAATAAAACCTGAAAACATATTCAGAAATTATTTAGTATTGATGATTCAATAAATATAGGTTTGTTACAAATGTTATGTAATGAACAATACAGGCAAACATTAATCTAATGAAACTATTAATTGGCACTTATATTCACAAACCACAGCTGCTCATAACTGAATCTTGGGTTTTTACTATGATCTCCAAATCATCTGAGAAAGATTAAATTGTGCCAAGTACTCTTTTAATAATAGGTATGTTCTGTTTCATTATGAGTCATGTAAGATAAAGTATGATTTCTAATTAATATTACATCTTTTTTCCCATGATTAATAGCAGTTTACTGGCTTCACTGTTTTGTATTATTTTTGTCTATGACTGTAAACACATTTTGAATTTATTTTACAGATGCCCTAATAGTAGATATGCTTGCCACAAATCAAGGACATGCATCCAAACTGGGATTTCACGCACCTTAGGGCCTGCTAATACAACCAGACGCAAGACAAATCCCAAGAGAACACACTTGCTGCATAAGGATTTAGGTAGCTTTCTAACCTGCCTGAATATAGATATAAAGCGGGAAATTCAGTTTACTGAAATGATTTTCATTCCTCTGTAAGTCTATACAACAAAGTAACTGTCACATTTTTTTCAGGTTTTGCTAATCTCATGAAAAATGAACAGAATTCAACTCATTCCTAGTATGAACTTTGCATTCTAAACATGCATATTTCTCGCTTATAGCTTTACTAAAGTCACATGACTCCAATCATCTTTTGCTTGCCTTTCCCACATCATTTCCAACAACCTGTAAATAAGTTGCTTAGTGCCTTTCCCAAATGACTTCCTGCAGCTTTCCTGTGATGCCTCTTTCCCTGATTGCTTTCATCTCTGACACTGCAGCACAGTCTGTTCTCCGTTTTCCCCCCTCAGCTAGTGACTCGCCAATCCTGTTCTGCCTCCACCTGCCTTAACCATCTACCCCTTCATCTCATTTATTTATCAAATGTGTATTGAGCTTCTCTGTGTCAGGCATGGTGCTAAATGCTATGGATATGTAGAAAAGAAGGCAGCATAGTTTTGCCCTTTAATTCTATACTTCATTGCTATTATTCTAGTTCGGGGTTCTATTGCCTATCAGTAACATTGTGACCATAGCTGTCTCTTCTTGCCTTCAGTTTTCTCTTCCTCCTAAGTGCGTTATGCCTGAAGTTAATCTCCCACTGTTTTTATCTTGTTATTCCCCTTGCTTTAGCGATTTTCATGGCTACTTCATATAATGTCCAAACTCCTTTGCCTACCATTATATAATTTCACAGACTGACAATAGACTTCTGATCGAGTCTCTGCTGTGAACTCAGACTAATGATCCTACTCTTTTGCTTCTCAAATTCTAGCTAATGGCAGGCAGATCACGAGCACTAAAGGGCTCTCCCTGGATTTAGACTACATTAGAAGTGGCACACACGAAGTGTTATCTTCCTGATCAGAAAGTTTTATCATTAAATGATTGTTTCAAAATGGTTAATTTAGATAGTATGTAGGATAAATTGAAAAGGAACTGAAAGAAAGGAGACTTCTATTGATGTTAAAAACAAATCTTAGATTTAATGTGGTTTAGATCTGAACCCTTGTCTGCCACTAACAGAGTGGCCATTGACTAAGTTAATTAAAATTACAGAGCATCTGTTTTCTCATCTGTAAAATGAGATAACTGTTTCTACTTTACAGTATTTGGTACACAGTAGTTCTTCAATAACCGATGGCTGTTGGAGTTAAAAATATTAAACTTAAACAATAATGAATAATTACAAAACATCTTCCACATCTATCACATGTCCTCCACTGAATTTTGAAGCTTGCTTATTTTGCTGAAGAATAAAGTTTGCCTTTAAATTGTTATTTTGAAATTTGTATACCTTTTATATAATTACCTATTAGGCACCAGAAAAGAAACAAGTGCCTATTAAAGAGTCCAAAGAAAATTCACACTAATTATTAAAGAATGTGCAATCTTAATAGAAACGCAGTTGTCTGAACTAAATTAGAGAGTAATGAAAATGCTCCTTTTGTGGACTAAGAGAGATGCTGCAGTATCGTTTGTACATCCATCAGTCAGTGCTAATTAAAACCTGAATGATGTATCTTGCTTCATGGAATACTTACAGTGAATCCTGTGTTACTCTGAGTATATTTATGGCCTCCCACTTGCCACTTGTAATTTGAATAGCATTTTCCTATAAAAAGACAAACATTATGTTGTGTGAAGCTAAGCGTTATTTGAGCAACCTCAAGTGAATGATCTTTGAGGAGATAAATTTTAGAAGGAACATACCGCAGTGTCTTTGATATAGTGAATATGTTTGTAGCCATCCTTGTCGCTAAATATTTTGTAGTATGAAATGCTATCATAGTTAAAAACTGGTGCTGAAACAAAGAACTGAAAGAAATTAACAGAGGTTATGTTAAAAAATAAATAAAAAACAGACCAAACTAAAACCATAGATTTTTTTATAAAAGCAGTGTGTGGTCATGTTTATAGGAATCAGACTGCCTTGCCTCTCAGTATCCATCATCTGCATGTGAAATTCCAGCTTTTAAAATGGCAATTATTCCAGTGATTCTAATGGGTGCTTACACTTTCCAACAGTGCTTGGTTGTTACTGTACATACCTGAGTTTATGATGATAAAATTAATATTTTATGTTCCAAAGTTATGTTTTTTGAAAGAGTTAAAAGAATCACAAATGAGTGCTGATTTTTAACCAACTCAAAACTTTAAAATGAGTTATTTGAGCAAAGTGTGGCTTTTATTAAAGCTTATAACACTTTTAATTTTTTAATGCCCAGCACATAATGTCAATGATGTAATGAAGACATTTTAAAGATCAAAATATCTTGAAGGAAATTTACTCCTTGAGACAGGAAGCCCACCTACCTCTACTCTGTATGTGATGGGAACCACATACATAAGGCAGGGGTCCCAAACCCCTAAGCTATGAACTGATACTGATCCATGGGCTATTAGGAACTGGGCCACACAGTAGAAAAACTCATGGGAGAGACAGCAACACTTTATCTATATTTACAGCTGCCCCATCACCTGCATTATACCTGAGCATGACCTCCTGTAAGATCGGTGTAGCATTTGATTCTCATAAGAGTTGGAATGCTTTTGTAAACTGTGCATGTGAAGGATCTAGGTTTTGCACTTCTTATAAGAATATAATGCCTGGTGATCTGAGGTGGAGCTGAAGCAGTGATGCTAGCACTGGGGAATGTAATTATTATGTATCACAAACATATACTAATAAAACAATAAAGAAACAAAAAATAACACCAACTTTGGTCAGTGGAAAAATCACCTCCCATGAAATTGAACTTTGGTGCCAAAACAGTACGAGGCCACTGTGCTAGACATTCTGGTGTGGCTTGGAACAGAACAAGGTACACCTCAACATTCTAAACCATATAGATAACTGAAATTCTGCAAATATTTTCATACCAAATTTCCACAAACAATATTATGTTTCTCCCACTAAAAAAATTGATTTGTCTTGCATTTGCTAATGTTTTTGGAATTTGTAAAATAATTATATGAAGAAAGGGCTGCTATACATCATGCACAGTAGATATTTCTATAAATAATTTGAATCACGTTTCTCTAGCTGGTGCCCCTCTACATGACTACAGACCAAGATGTTCTAAGTCAGCCAACAAAAACAACAATCAAAACCTACCAATCAGCCAAGCACACAGAAAAGTATCTTCTAGCTACAAATTTGAACACTGCTGAGACCTAGTCTGAAGTCCATTTTTGAATGAGATTAGGGGAAGTCACAGTAGGCTTTTTTAATGTTGGCACCATATATGATTTGATACTTGATGTCTATTGATAGAATTAATAATGTTTGCCTTAGAAAGATCATAAACATGTAATATTAAAATACACCTTATTTGATGTATCTGTAGTGATGTATTTGAATATTACCCCCAAATTTATTTCTACCTGGAACAACAGATTTTGTTTGAAAGTAGGGTCTTTATAGATGTAATCAAGATAAGAATTGAAGATATGATCATACTAGATCAGTGGAAACCTTATATCACTAACAGACATGGGAATGGAGACTATGTGAAAATGGAAGTAGTAATTAGAATGATAGAGCTATAAACCAAGGCAAAACACCAAAGATTAACAGAAACCATCTGAAGCTAGAAGAGTCAAGGAAGAGTTAATCCCCAGAGACTTCAGAAGGAGCATGGCTCTGTAACTGCCTTGATTTCGGACATCTATTCTCCAAAAAGATAAAAGAATTTTTGTGGTTTTGAGCCAACACATTTGTGTAACTAATTATAGAAGCCCTAAGAAATTAAGACAGTGAGCTAAGTCTTAGCCCATTGGCTGTGGACACCATTAACTTAGGGGGTTGTCTCCACACTTTGTGTTCTCTATAATGGACTGCAACCTAACAACAAAATCTAATTTAAGAGTATCATTAATAGTTGAGTTTTAGCCAAATACAGACAGAAAACTCATCACACTATGCCCAAATAAGGCAAAAACCCTAGCTATAGCCAATCAGGTGATTTCTCTACTTTGGTCTGAATTCATCTATTAGTGCTGGCATTCCTAGGTGGAATTCTCTGAAGCTCTTCCAGTTCTGAGGGCTGCATGATTCATGAATTACCTTTTGCTCAGATAAACTCTGCTAAATTTGTCTAAAGTTTTTCTTCTAATAAATCTTTAACAAAAAAATGGAATAATGAGGAACTGGTATCTCCTTATATTATTCTTCCATTAATTTCATTAATAAGATCAGCTTTGCTAGGATTATGCACAATGAGACCAAAGAATTTAGGTAAAGTTAAGAGGCAAGAGGGTGAGTAACTTACTTGCACTTTGTGGATGATTTTTTTTTTTTTTTAGTATAAGTCCATGACAAAATCATACTTTCATTTCAGAAGAAAGTTTTGCCCAAATGGTGATATAACTACATACTAGTATAGGTTTCATTTCAGAAGAAATTTTGCCCAAATGGTGACATAATTACATACTACTATAGGTCCATGACAAAATCATACTTTCATTTCAGAAGAATGTGTTGCCCAAATGGTGATATAATCACATACTAGTAGCACCTTTCCAATGTCTGCTTCTTAGTCTTTAATGTGAAAGACAAAAATTGCTTCTACATTGTGTTATTCTTTAAAATGTGCCTGAGCCACGAATTACTTTAAGGTAATGCAGTAAAAAAAAGCAAAAACAAAAACAGAAACAAACTATTCACAATATTTGCAGTTAGTGAGGGGACTTTTAAAAGAGTTTTGATCTGAATTAAAACTTAAAATTTCATTTTTATTGAAAATAAAAAGTTAACAAGGCAGGGTATTATGTTTTAAAATATTAGAATCAGGCCAACAGGAAGAATCCTTTTGCTGAGCAATGACTGTTATCTTTCATTACACACATCGAAGACAGCTGCTTTTGATGATCAGGTAACTTGGGTGAGGTAAAGAGAGTGTGAAATATTTCCGCTCTCACCTTGCCGGAGCTGGGCCCGTAATGCACCCTGAGTTAAGTGCTTCTTGCAATGTCACACCTGGACCTTAGATAAACACATGCGGAGAGGCTGTCCTCAATTTTAACAAGTCTCCTACAGTGGTCCTTGGATTTTCTGATAAATTGCTCATTTCCAGGTAAAATGCAAAATCATTTAAAATATTTTCCTTGAAAAGCAAGATTATTTACCACCTTGTTCTATCTTGCTGTTGCTATGTGGCATAAGGCTGATGCCTAAACTGAGTTCACATTTAGTAAAAAGCTCAGGCTTCCAAGCATCAATTAGAAAATTTAGTTGTTTAGCCAAGAGCTTTTGTCAACAGTGTAAAGAAAGTGTAGGGTTTTTTAAAAGTTATTTTAAAATAGCTTGAGTGTGGCTTTACTGTTTATACATTATGTTTTCAATGTTTGTTTTCCAAACTGAAAGGATTAAATACTAAATTCTTTCATTAAAACTTCCTCTTTTGAAGCTTGTGTGAAAAGAACTGTAGCTAAAACAAATTTATTATCTTTCTGACCAAATATCAAACAAAATCTTAGGTTGTTTATCCCAGTTAAGACAAAGAATGTGCTATTACTGGAGGAAAAACATTTTCAGGAAAGCCATTTGCTAGCTCTGTGCCTGTAAGTCAGTTACTTTTGGTAAATCACTTAATCCCATTTCAAAATTTTACCATTTATTTATATATTCATTTATTTTGGTGCGAATTAGAACCCAAGTCCTCATGCATTTTAGACAAGTAGTCTGTCACTAGGCAACTGTCCTCCAAGCCCTATTGTAAGTCATAGATGATTTCCAAAACTCTCTTTCAGTTTAAAGCTCTGATAAATACTGTAAGAACTACTTGTCTAAAATTGCTCTTTAATTTTATACCAATGTCACTAGCCTGCCTATTTTTTCTGAAGACTCAATAAATATTTAAACAAAGTCTGGGGTTGTAGCTTGATTTTAGATTGCTTACCTGGTTCAAGCCCCAACGCCACATATACATACAAATGCTATCTGAGCAAACATATAAATAACAGACATTTCTCGTTGTTTTCCAGGTTATTTCATACAGTCATTTGTTTATAAGTTATACGTTAAGACTATGTATGTTTGTGCCCTCTTTCAAAGGAACAGGAGAATTTACAAGGCAGGGAGCTTGAAAGGATGTGAAGGCTATTTCTGCAAAGTTTTGACAATTTCTCTTTTAGAATTTAGAAAGTTCACTGACAGGTAAATTTTAAGAGATTGAAAGGAGTACATAAGAAAAATAAATTGTTCCCAATATAACAATATAATTCTAAAACTATAGCCACATGTGATCTGTCATGAAAACCACATGTCCCAGATAAAAAGCTCATTTACTCACTAGATTTAATTGGGCATGACTTTAGACTAAATAAAGGGACCTCATCTCTCAGTGATGCATATGCTGTTTCACTGGGAGTATTTTTTAAACAAATATTTTACAGCTTTACAAAGCATTTGTGCATTCATTCATTTTTCCAATTCATGTTTAAGAAAGTAAGGTCGATGCAATGTGAATTTTAAAAATTTTAAGAGACAAGTGATCTCAAGATGCTTATAAGAAGACCTTTCAATGGATAGATTCTAAAATGTATCAGAGTGTGGTTTGAGCACTGCATTACTTTCAGAATAAATTTACATGAATGTCCAAGATAATATCTTTGAGAAAATTGTTGATACCATTGTTGATCTATTTGTAAAATCACATCATCCAATATTACTTTATAGAAAAATCTAGTTGCATTTTACTCATGATGAACACAAATGTTTTCATTTCACTTCCTTCACAATCTTTCCCAGAAATCTTCAAAATGAGAATGAATTAGTAGATTAACTTTCCTCTTTTTTCAAATTTTCAAGTACTGATTTAGGAATAACCCAGTTAATCAAGAATGTAGAAAAATTTATAGAATATCTTTCCTTCACTGAATACTGCTAATTTTTTCAGTAATAATGTAATACAATGGAAAGTGAATTTGGATAGGAATTACTTTATTTTTTAGTTATTTACCTACGCCTGTTACTTTAGAATGTAGTTGAATTTGAAGTAATAACTACTCCCTAGTTAATAAAAATGAGTATCTTTCATTGAATATTGAGTATATAAACAGTGGCATGCAGACCCCAATACTACTGTAACAGAAAACATACAACAAAGAGATGAAAACTTTACTTGATTATTTACCTTCTCCCTTGTCCTTTTGTTTAAATTTTGTGAGACTTAACATAAGGGAATTGATTTTTTAATTTTTTACTGTTCCTATGTCATGGATTAACATATTAAATAAAGTCCTGAGAGTTTCTTTTTGGCATATTGTGTCCAAATCTTGAAAAGCAAACTTCTCCAACTCATATGCTGGTTGAATTCAGTTATGTGCTTGTGAAAAGTGGCAACATCCACTTCACATTCAATTATTCTGTGTCTTATGTTTACATAGGATAAAGATACGATTGCTATTTCTCTAAACATGATTTTATACTAAAAGTCATCATATAACCTATACAAAACTTCCAGGTAAAAATAATAACAAACCACAGCTCTACAAATATTTTTCATATTTGATACCAAATTGTTACCCAAAAACTGGCATGAATATGTGTGCATGGAATTCAGCTCAGTTTTTATGAAATTTAATAAGAGATAACTTGCCTTTAAATTAGAAAAATTCATAATATGCTTACTTTTCTTGAATTAAAATGATTTCTTTGGTCAGACTGAGATTTTGTCACCTTTTGAAAACCGGTTTTTGTTTTGTTTATTTAAGAAGTAATATCTTATAGATAGAGAATAAGTTGGAAAACTTAAATTTGGGACATAAAGAATATGATTTGTTCTCAATAGCATTCTAAAAATATAGGCATTGAAATGATCTGGCATGAAATCACTTTATAGATCACTACCTTTGTGCTTTTTATCTTGGTATTTTTTCTACAAAAACAAGTAGTGCCAGTTTGCACATATTGTAATTAACTTTTGATAGCTGAGAATCTGTCAAGTGTCAGTCATTAAAATATAAGGAAAATATAGCAAAATCATACTCCACCAGCCCAGCCAGTTCTGCTTTCTTCTATGTGCTCCTGGGTCTAAAAGACAAAAGATCACATCAAACATGGTATCAGTAGACTAACGTTTTTCTTAAGTATAATCTGGATATTTGGAACCAGTTAAATTGCATAATCAGAGTCTAGTCACCTAACTTTAATCTTTAGTTTAAGATTATAACAGTGCTTCTATGTATACGGGCTATGTAAGTGTTGGATTCTTGGTTGTTGTTACAGCAGTTAGCCTATTTGCAAATAGATTAGCTTGAAGAACAAGATTTCTAAAGATATGAAAGGAAGAGCTAGAAAGGTGAAGAACAGTCAGTAAGGCAGAAGGAGAACCAAGAGACGGTGTATTGTCATAAAAGCCACAGGCATAATACATTTTTAAGAATCCAGTTTGAATTTTCTCCTTTAGGGATAGGCCAGTATCTCAAAGAGAATAAGACAAGACTTGAAAAAATAGTGAAATTTCTTATTACTTATTTTTAGCTATAAAAATAAAATCAATGTGAATACCCTCTTTAGAAGAAACATAGAAGTTCCACAGACTTCAAATTTTTAATGTAATCTCACCGATATAATTTCCACATAACTATTATTGCCACTTCCTTTTACCTCTTTATTTTGAGAATGACTCTCAACATGAATAAAATATTGATATGTCATTTAACCTTAAATATGATTGGTTTTCAGAACAGAAACACATGTCGACGCGGAAAATTCAACATTGCTGTTTTAAAGTCTGAAAAAGTGTCTCATGGATTTATCAGATTATTTTGAAATAGAAAAATCCTATATTTATTCAGATTTCTGGCTGAAGTTTATATTGTAGAGACTTTCATGCTACACTGAATGTTCATTTTAAGTGTTCTGTCTATTTAGGTTAAAGATAACTCAAATTTTGATAGCTAGAACTTCAGATTCCAAAACAATCAACTTTTAAATGCTGAATTTTAGTAGCTAATAATTGTGTCTGCATGATGTCTTACAGTTCTTGAATGAATAAAATTTAAGCAATAGTTTCTGATAACTAGATTTAGTGAAAGTGTTAAAGATATATTCAGCAAAGGCTGACTAATTAGACCGAAAGTTTCCAACTAAGTATAATTAAGATCAGTCTATTCTCCCGTCCTTTCCCTCCTTTTGGGAGCTACGATACTGCATTAAAGACAAATCTTTCTGTTTTGTATATGAAACTATAAATAAGATAGAAATCAGCTTTTAACATATTCTTCTAAATATCAGCTTCTAACTTTCCATCAGAATTAGCCAAATAACTTTCACAGTAGTGACTTAAAAACTATTTTTAGCTGAAGTAATGTTGGCTATTATAGTTCTAATTTCCTAAAAGAGTCATCTGACTTTTTCCTTGTAAAACACAATGTCCTAATTTCAAGATGTAATCTAGTGATATACTTCTATTGCTCCCTGCTTTTTTCTTACTTTATCAAATAGGTAATTATATATGTGGTTTAATGAAACATTTCTTCATAATTTGAAGTCTCATAAAATGTACCCATCAAACTTCCTATGTTAAGAAGACATCTTGGATTTCTCAGCATTTAAGATAAGTACTTAAGAACAGGTTTATTTCAGAGTTTTTAAATTTTTTGATGAATTAATTTGAATTTGAATTTTTACTTGGTTGCTGTTTTAGTAGTAGATCTGTCCCTAAATTTTAAGGATGCCCTCCCCCAAAAAAGAGAGAACACTGTCCCCAGACAACTGGGTAATAGGTAAATCTGATGTAATATTTCCTGTCATGTTCCCAATCATTCACTTTAGATTTAAAAATGGAAATATTTGGCTTTCTTTTGGTAATATCCCTTTCCTTTGAAATTTTTATTTTTCAATTTTGACATTGAATAGCTCATGCCCCATTCACATATCTTCTCTGTTGTCCTCACCCTGCCCGTATAGGGGTTGAATACAAGGCCTTTGCACTGAGCTACATCACCAATCCTTTAATTAATTAATTGACGCTGGCTATTGCTAAGTTGCAAAGTTGCTCAGGTTGAACTCAGACTTGAGATTCTCCTGTCTCAGTCTCCCAGATTGCTAGGATTATAGGCATGTACTATCATGCCCCACATTCTTCTCTGATTATTTTATGTAAAACATGTCTATTTCTCCAGTAGACACAGCTTACATTTTTGTCTTCATTATTTTGCTCTTTTTAACTGTTATCTTACAATCCCAAAAGATGGATGTCCATCCTGAGAACCAGATACCTATTTTTTCTAATGTTATATTGTCTCATTTTTGTTTATTCAGTTTGAAGTAAAAGTCATTCAAGAAAACAGCATGTATCCTATTTATTTAAGAAAAATGCTGGCTCTATGAATACAGAATTCATTTTCAAAAGCAGTCACCAGTTGCATGCAGTAATTCTAGCTTTAAAATATAAAATGTTAGTAATAAATGAATCTGCAGTATTGTGCTTTAGTCTCAAGAAATACGTATCAGCAGTATTAATATGTCTTACCTTTGGACAATCCCATGTATTCCAGTCTTCCCTAAAATCACATATAGACAAGACTGAAACATTCTGAACTCTTTTTAGCCACTGCAAACATATTCTGTCATCAGTAACCCATGTGATCCAACTGAAATAATAATCACTGAAAATAAATCAAAACATGTTGTCACAACCATGAACCCACAAAACATTTAAGTAATTTCATTATATACATTTTTAGAGGTTTTTTTATTATTACAGAATACTTACTCAGTAAAAAAGGAATACAGCATTTTTGAATATTAACTATGTCTGCTGACTTTTAAAAATGTGAGAGTTCTTTGATCTAATATTTCATATTCGAATTGTTTCACCATTTTTGTGCTCTTTCTATCACCATTCCACCTAAGGAGAATGGTGATTTTTTAAATGACATAGTCAATCATTTCATCTTAGAAAATAATTTAAGAAATGAGGCTAAAGTTATTGGCCTATCTAAAAGGGAACAAAACATTAAATTTGCTATTTTGCATAGGAAATGACAATTTGTTACTTTTTAATAGTACAGAAAAAGTCAAGTAGAACGAAAACACCAACTCTGTCTCCACACAAGTTTAGGTTGGAAGTCGACTTATAGCTGTGATCATGGTCAGGTATTGAAATTTGGATTAGTATAATCATCAGATGATATATATGAAATAATTCAAATAGTATTTGTTACATAGTTTCAATGAAAGGCAGAAGTGATTACTTGACTCTGATGATATGTAGACAGAAAAAATCAACATAAAATAAATCACAGAATTTCAGAGTCTTCTACATGACTGGGAAGAGTCTCAGGCCCAGACCCTGACACTCTGTGTAGGTAGTTGTATAGTCTTGGGCAAATTGTTTAACCATTCTATGTTTGTTTCTATATAAAATGGAAATGATAACGTTACCAATTTCAAACCAAAAAGACTAACTGAAAGGGCTTAAGAATTATGCCTGCTATATAATAAATGTTCAAAATACATGACCTATTGTTAATATATAGTTAGTATTTTACTTGTTAAAACCACTATGTTGACCCCTTGTATGGTGCTCTTTCTGTCAGTCCATTTCCCACCTAAGGAGAATTGTGATGCTTTTAATGATATAGTCAATCATGTTTCCATCAATAAGATTTGGTTGGGAGATAGAAGACAATTTAAAAATACAGTCATTTTTAATTGCCCGAAAGTACCCGGAAGAAGCCTCTAACAGAGTTTTGTTTTCTGTGTGAGATTAGACCAACTTTTCAGAACTAGCTGATTCTTCTTCATGGAGCAGAAGGAGAAGACCAAACTTCAATCTGGAAATTTGAAAGTGATAAGGATGCTCAAAGGTGGTAGAGACCCCTTTCCTTCCCTCATTTCAACCAGAAACACTACAGAGAATTGAATGGAGGTTGGAAAGTTGCTGTATAATGTTAATCAGATAAGACTGACATAAGCCATCATCCTGGTGAGGTGAGAATATATCTCCCTCTTTGCCCAGACATATTCCTTAAGTATAATCCTACCAGGTAATTGAAAAGAGACAACTTTCTACTAAAACAAGCTGGTATTTGAAGAGTGCTGGTTTTTCCTTTCTTGTTTACCATGAGCGTATCATGCACATACATCTATAAACCTTGGTTGAAGGAAAGTACACGAGGCTTGAAATGCAGGGGTCATTTATCATATATGAAATGTATTATTTCCCTGGTGAGAAAAGTTTCACTCAGATCGTTCCCTGTAGTCACTTTTATTTCTGTAAAAGGGCTTCTTTTAAAAAACCATTTTGTGAGTGTAAACTTTGATTAATGAACTAGAAAGTGCTAAAATTCAGTTTTAAAAAATGGAGGAATTTGAGATTACCTCGAAGCTATCATTGCTGGAACTGGCACTTCTCTGGGCCCGGCATACTGAGGGTAGGTGGTATCAATAATAAATATCCGAACAGTAGGATTCTTAGCCCCTGCCTGCCAAGAAATGGAGATATATAAGGTCATGTAATTCCACTTATTATCATCTCATAGATACTTCAGGAGTGTAAGTTTTTTTGTTTTGTTTTGTTTTTTATTTTTTTTTCAACCACATAAGGTTAGACAAGTTACCTTTGATACTCTATATGTGACCAGGAACTTAATTTTATTTCTACTTGCAGGGCAATTATAAATGCTGCATCGATCAGAGAAAAATAGATATTTTTAAGTACTTGATGAGAGAGCTTTGATTTATAAGGGAAATACTTGGGACATAAAACTGCAATTCTACAATGGACGTTATTTTCTGATTTTCAAGACTGTTCTCTCATCATTAGAATAATAATAATCTCATTGTGTGCTGAGAAGTGTAGCAAGGGATGGAGATTAGTCTGAGAAGAGAGTGAAAAAATGAAATAAATGAAACATACTTTTTGCTATTTCCATATAATTTGGATTAGGACAATTACCAAATAGTAAGCTGCTGCATCACTGCTGTTACCATCCCAAAAGATGAGGAAGATTTCACTTCCAAATAAAGTGTCCATAGGATTTACACTTTTCTTGTATTGTGCTTTCTGTGCTACTGTATGCCTAAAATTTACATGACAGTATCGTTCATGCCTAGACAGCTTCTTAGGATTCCTGTTATTTTAATACAGAAAGATAGTCTTACAGTTAAAATAAAATTTAAATTCACAAAGTTTAGCTACAGAGTGTTCAATGATTCAATGCTGTTTGAATTCATCTGAAAAAATGTTCAGTCTCTTCTCAACTTTGGTGGTTTAGCTGGGAAATACTTGCTTCTTTGGAATTTTCCCATTTTCCTGTCCAGCATCAGATGTTTCAGAAACTCTAGGCTTTAAAGAAACATGAAAATTTGGGTCCCAACTTTCCAATCAGTGTAGGTACTCTTAGATTCTGAGTTGTCTCATCTCTTCTTGCTCCAATATACTTTCTCAAAGATTCAAATTCTTTTTACATTATTTCTTTGGTCTCAAAAATCAGTTCTATCATTACCAAACATCTTTAGTTTTCAGACTTTCTGCAAAGTCCCTAAAGAGGACTCCTCTGTAAACATTCATCCCTTATGAATGTCATTCATAAATTAATTTATTAATTTATTGATTGTGGTACTTGGGATTGAACCAAAGGCTTTACAATGAGTTACATCCTGAGGTACACACTCCCTCTGTTTTTCAGATGAGTTCTCACTATGTCACTGAATTTCCCAGGCTAGGCTTGAACTCGTGATTCTTTTGTCTCTGTCTTTTAAAATGTTCAGATTTTAGGCATATACCACCATCCCTAGTTAAAACATGATTTTTCACATAAACATTAAGCTACATGCAATCATAGTTTTATGTGGTCTATTTGGCTCACTTCAGAATTTCCTTGTGCAAATGCCACATCTATCCATGTTGTAACATATATGGACCTTCTGGATCCATCTGTAACAGTGTTCTAGTTGACAAGTAAAAGTAGGGGGCAAAGGACCAAAAGCCATGTTCGAAAATCACATCCAATTCCTTGTTCAAGAGGTAAATTAACTTATGCTTCAATTTCCCTCTTTTAGATTTGTGATTTAACTTAAAATCAGGCTATATTTCTTCACTCTGACTGGGTTATTCTACTGCACACTCAGGTCTCTTCTCTGGAGACACAGACTGAATAAAAAGAATGTAAAATAATAACTCCACAATGATCAATAAGCAAGAATTCTAAGCTCACACCAGCTTACTTTCTTTAATTACTTGACAGTACTAACTGATGCTCACAAACTTAACTTTTGTACCCACAAAAGACTATAACTCATGGCTGCTTCTACCTGACAGAACATCAGACTCAACATTTTTATTTTCCATTCTAGTTTTCATTTACATGAGAATTCATGGAACTGCAAAAAAAGAATTTTACCCTGAATTTGGAACATGAAATATAAAAAAAATTAAAAATAAGCTTGTTTTTCTTCCATGACTTAGACCATATGTTTTTCAAAGATTCTGCAAAGACTACTTCATCCAGCACAACCAGATGCCCAAAGCAACAGATGTCCATATCAACAATAGAGCGCAGTACACTGTTTGCCTTACAATGCACAAGGACAAGTAGCTCTCCAAACTTGTTGATCCCACCTCTATTCATGGTAATGATTGCTCACTTTGACACCAAAGAAATGGAGGCATCTCCTAGGAGTATTCAGCGTACCTTTGGGTATGGAATATTTATCGTTCTAGGATACTGTTCATCACCATAATAAGAATAGGCAATAACTGGTATATCTGTGTCATTAAATTCTGCATATGCCAAAAAATTTCCATTAGGAGACCACCAGAGAGCATGTTTTGTAGCAAGCATTTCCTCTGAAAAATAAATACTTACGTATTAATTACATCTTACTCAAAATCATTGAAAATACTACTAAATAGCTATTTATTGACTGAAATAATTTATTTAACATAGATGTAACATACGTCATACTTTGATTATTAAAAAAATAAGTACTTTGAATTAAGAGAACAGTTTAACCTTACATCTCAATCAAATATCAAATAGTCTTGCAAGCAGTGAATATTAATCAAAAATGTAATTTTAAAAATAAATAATAAACATCAATAATAATTAATTTTTCCCTCAGGAAAGCTTTTGGTTTTTGTAGTAAACTAAACTAGCTAAAACAATGAGAACTATAGTTTACTAAAAAGTGAGATAACCATTGAAAGTTGAGTTTCTTTTCTGGGAATATCTATCTATCTATCTATCTATCTACCTATCTAGCTGGTTGAGATATATTTTATATACACATATATCTTTATGAAGGCAGATTACAGATAAGAAGATCTTCTAAAGTGCAATGAAATCCTAGACCCTATAAAGCTTAGAATGAGGACAAAATTCAAGACAGTATTAACAACTAAGAACAGCCAGGCGTGGTGGCGCACGCCTTTAATCCCAGCACTCGGGAGGCTGAGGTAGGTGGAGTGTTGTGAGTACGAGGCAGGCTTGGGCTACAATGCGAGCGCAAGGCCAGCCTGAGCTACACAGTGCGACCCTGCCTCAAAAAAAACCAGGGCCAGGAGTTTGGCTCAGTGGCTTAAACACCTGTCTGGCAGGCGTGAGGTTGTGAGTTCAATCCCTGGTGCCACAAAAAAAACCTAAGAACATTTTCCTCAAAATAGCATAAATAATTGCATAAGTTTTTAGGGAAAAAGATTACTTTCTCAAAAAAAAAAAATGATATAGCACCAAAGGACCAAATACTTATTGGAATATAAATCATTACTACCACTTTATAGTAATATTTATAAAAATAAATTCTATTAATCTTCTGATAACAAGATTTTTTTTAGAATCTGCACATCCTGCTTATAACTTAATAGCAGCCTTTAGAAATGCAACCACTTATCAAAATAAGATACCACTCATCTAAATCCTACTGAATATGCAAAATTGCTTTCAGTTAAAAACCTAAAACAGCAGCAATTGAAAAACAATAGAATTCACCTTCATAAACCCAGTCTGGGATACCATTAAATATTTTATTTTCTTTTCCATTATGTGTTACTTGAAAAGGTGGATCTTCTGGTCTTTGCTTCAAATAGATGTTGTTTTGATAGACATATGCCTGGAAGTGGTAGAAGTTAATTAATAAGGGAAAGGCACTTATCAAATATAATGAATGCTGTCTATTTGTTTTAATTATTCACTGAAGACCTTTAAACAGAGGCAAATCAGCTCCAAAAAAGACCCACAACTAAAATATTTTAATAGGCTAAAAAATCCATATTAACATCAATTATAATTTAAAATTCTATATAAAAAATAACGTCTATAATCATTTTAGTTTTATTACACAAATAAATAATTATGCATATTGACAGAATGTCAAATAAGTCTCTGAATATTAATAGCTAGCCAGATCTAGACTTTATTTAGAGCCCTTAAATAAGAGTTTGGACAAAATTTCATGTTGTCTGAAGCTAGTCTGGGAAACTTGTGAAAACCATATTTTTCCTGAGTTTTCTGGCACAACACATTCTGGCTGAGTATAAGGATAAAGTTTTTGACTGTGATATTTAAAGAAGTCTATCCATGAGCTTGAAATTTTGCGGAATTCTCAGATGGGTTTCAATTTATCCAAACTCTTCCCGTTTTTAACCACAAAAATAGTCATGAATGTATCTTTTTTTTTTTTTCTTTCAGGCAGGGAAATTTAACAAAGGCCAAAATCAAATGGCTCCTTTTTTATTTAAATGATTAAACACTTCCATAAATTAAACACTTACTAGTTTACTCCCAACAGGCGACCAGGATAAATACTGAATTGGACGAGGAAGCTCATACCCTTTTAGAAATTCTCTAGAAGGAAAAGAAAAAAGATTAAAAAAAAAAAAAGAAAGAGAGAAAGAAAACAAATCACTCTGTTCAGTGCAAGTAGAAATTGTATAAACAGAAAAAATAAACTATAA
This sequence comes from Dasyprocta punctata, assembly GCA_004363535.1. Lineage (NCBI taxonomy): Eukaryota > Metazoa > Chordata > Mammalia > Rodentia > Dasyproctidae > Dasyprocta > Dasyprocta punctata. The sequence continues at coordinate 48,310 of RJWM01003022.1, read as the reverse complement.
AAATTAATGACAGCTATAAGAAATATCTTTGTTTCTATGCACCTAATAGAAACCTATTAGGTAGACTGTAAGATCGTGGAACTGGAAACATGAGTGATGGTTGCCATTTTTCCATTTCTTGCCTAAGAGTCACTTAAATTTTTGAGTTTCAGTTTTCAACCCTTTTTAGTGAGGCAAATGAATATATACTGTGGAAACATCTTTGGAGGCTGATAGAATCCTTTTATTTTATAGAAAATAAAAATCATGATTTTAGAGATGACATAACTTTTTAAGATTACATTACTAGTTTTTGGCAGACCCCCAATTAAACTCAAATTTTAACCCCTGAGACTGTAAAATTTGCACACACCAGATTAAGATGGTTGCTGAATTGTCTTCCAGCTCTGAAATTCTATAATTGTGCTGAAGTTTAATGTGTGCTCTTCCACATTCTCATTCACAACCCCCATCTCTGTGAATGCATATGCATTTCAAATTTTTGAAAATACGATGCCATTTGACAATCTCCCCGGGGATCTGACTTGAAATCAGAAAAGGAAAGGAACATCTGATCTCAAGCTAAACTGAAAAACAGATCTTTTACTGGGCAGTATGCCTTAAGCTTGCAAAGTTCTCCACCCATGGGCAAATTTCAAATAGTCCGGTGGCCAAAAATTTCACTTGATGTTTAGAATCACTGTGCAGCTCTGCAAATACTCAAAATGAGGAACTTGCATTGTGGAGCCTCTGTAGTTCTTTAGCAAGAATACACTCGGATTTTTATGTGTTAAAAATCATAGGATGCCATGTACATGTTTTGCCTTATCCTTTTGAAGTTTGTATTAATAGTCTCCTCAAGACTGTTTCTGTGGGACAACAAAGCAAGGTCTACCTCCAAAGTCTAATTTGAGGAGCCTCCAGAAAAACTCTGCACTCCTATACCAAGCTCTGCAAGCTGGACCTAACATGTGTCTGAAATTTACACGTTTCTTATTCTCTGAACATTTAGATATCAAAGAAGACTTATAACACATATTACCTTGATTCAATTTATTAGTCACACAACATGATACCTAGCAATCAGTGAGGGAAGAGAGAGGGATGTCCTTGGAGAAAAGTGACCACGGTTGCATTGGAAACTGACAACCAGAGGGCAGCACATGAACACCACGCATCTGGAGGTCAGAACAGAATGGAAGAGGTCTGAAAATAGAGTCAAGATAATGACTCAGAGGAAGACAGTCTTCCATTGTTCAGTAGGTTTGCAATTCTGTCTTAAGCCAGTGTTCATGTTACCTTTGATATTTTAACGTGCCCTTAGTTTTCTATATGGGGTGAATAAAGGTATGCAATTTTGCAGACGGTGCCAAGCTGAAAAATCTCAGTGAATATCTTTTATGCCTGGCAAGCCAACTCATCTACCATTTTCTGTTTTTTTCTGTCATCAATGACAGAAGATATGGAAGAGGAGAATGTTTTACAAAGGCAGTTATCTTCTAAGTGTTCTTTAGGTACCAGGCATCGAACTCACGACCTCTCATTTGCCAGGCAGGCGCTTACGCCACTGAGCTAAATCCCTGGCTCTCCTAAGTGTTCTTTAGCTAGTTTCAAACCAGAATAATCTCCATGTTCTATCTATTGGATTGTTATAGTTTTCAGGGCATAAAAAAGGTTTAAAATTAGCAGCATTCAGTCATGCCTTGGATCTCAACAAATTTTGTCATGACTTTGATCATACCATAGCCCCGCCCCCCCAAAAAAACAGGTTTTCCAAAAACTTCTGGAAAATTAGATAGCTATGTGGAAAGCAGGAAAATAAAACAGTAGTTTAGTTAAATTTACTGCAGAAGAGCTAAATATCCAATATGGTTTAGGTTCCAAAGTTTATATAAACCATGATTAAATATTAATGTCATTTTATTGTAGAATGCTTTTCAGTTTGGTGAAGCTCAACATAGGGAATTTCAAAATGATTAAAAGAAAAACAAAAATATAATTAAAGTCTGGGGAAATTATATTGAAAGATTTCTTCCTCACTCATCTAATATTTTTCTGAAAGTACAGTTGGCACCTTAAATTCATTGGGAACTCTCTTAAATGTGCTTTTCGAATACTAGGTGCTCAGTAAGTACCTCTTGGATTTGATGATGATGATGATACTACAGAAAAGAGAAAGATTTAGAATCCATTAGGTGGATTTAGATTCTACATTAAGCAGTAGCTCCTATTTCTTAATTTAACAGTTTAAGGAAATCAGTTATTCTTGTCTGAATATTTGAAAGAAGTAGATAATTTTTTTTTAAAATTGTGCCCTTGCTAAACAAAAGGTGAAATAGACCAGAAGATCTTTTCAAACCATATAATTATTTTTACCTTTTATGTAACAGCAAAGAAGGTATCATATTAAGATGAGTAATTAAACCAATTCATTGTCCACACTTAGCCAGAGTGATTTTTCTAAAGTGCAAATCAGATCATGTCGTTTCCCATTTAAAACCCTTCAGTGATTTCCTATTGTCATCAGAAAGAAATCCAAACTCCTTTTAATGGTTTCCTTATTATTTTTTGGCTGATGCTTCCCAGCCTCAACTGTTTCCCCAACCTCATACAACCTCCCTCTGGTAAGCAGGCCCCTCCTCCAGTTGTAGCCACACTGACATACTTAGGGTTTCCTGAACTCCCCAAATCCTTCCTCCCCTTTGGGCCTTTTATGCTCTTCCTTGTGTCTGGGATTCTGTCCCTCAATCCTGACCTACATGTATATTCATTTAAATTATTTCTTGTAAATGATAACAGTTTTAAATAGTTAAAAACCTACAGAAAAATAAAATAACATAATAAATTACAAATTTATATTATGTAAATTTAAGAGTATATTTAACATTTTAAATGTTAAATTAAACATTTTGTCATTTTTGAAATAATTAACTTTAACATTTGGCTAGTTTAAATAATCAATGTAAAAACCAGTTAATGAAGTATGTGTTCAGACACAGCTAATGTTGTATGTATCTTCTTTCCTTCTGCCTCTCCCCAATGAAGTAGCCACTCTCCTGAAAATAGTATCTCATCCCCATGCATGTTTTTATCCTTTTACTACATATGTTTATTTCCATAAATAGCACAACTATAATTTTCTTTTTGAAAGTAGGAAGGCCAAAACTATATAATGTATAAAATGCAAACTAGTATTAGTCAAATAAGGAGAGGTAAATATGCCATAGAGATATTTCCTTTAATTTCCTGTTTTATGGATTCACATATGTAATAAAGCAGTAAGAAATTAAAATCTGTAACAAGAAAATGTAGTCTTAACTTCAATTCAAAGATTGAATGAAAAAGTCTAGGTATTTGATACATAGTGTCAATAAATAGTGGTGAGGTTTTACCCATTCCTGAGATCATAGATGTGATATGTTGCTGTGTAAGAATATCTCCAAAGCTGTCAGAAAGAAGAGAAGCAAAAACATATTACAATATTTTAAAAAGCTCATATTAATAATGTACACTCATAGATCATCCCAAAGTTCAGAATTATAAAAGAGCTATTTTCACATCATTTCAATTTCAAACCAAGTCTTCTTTTAAGTTTTACTGTAGATTTTTGTGCTGTTTGTCTAAGCTGCAGACCCAATCTCAGTAGTGATTCAACTTTCACTGCATAAAAAGCATATTCCAAGTCATTTCTGAATACAGAAACTTTATCATTGATACATTCTATCTTGTGAATTTTTCGCTTACATTTTACCTGGATTGAACTAAAACCACTGTGATGGTCTTACTTTCTTTTCTTTCTTTCTTTTTTATTTTTTTGGTACTGGGAATCAAACTCATGATCTCACGCTTGCCAGGCAGCCCTGTGCCACTCACTATGTTCTATCCCCAGTCACTGTGATTTTCATGGCCCATAAACATTACCCTGTGTCTTGGTAAAGATGATTCCCTTTAAAATTTGATAAACAGAATTTCATTAGGCATACAATTTTATTGCTTCTACAACTTCATTCAAGAAGGGGAAATTAAGTAATAGTCTAGTGTGGTGGGAATGCTCCTAAACTAGGTTTTCGAAGACAGATTTAAGCACTTGTCTTTCACTGAGTATATGGTACTGGGTTTGAACACATGGCAGTAAAGCTACACTGTAAAATTTTCATTTTAAATTCTAGTAAACATTCAAGGTTAAACTAATAACCTTTCATGAAGTTAAACTTTGTTAAGAATTACTAATGGTTTGTGATTTGCAATAACTTTAAAAATGCAAGGATAATTCTTACTCTTCTGATAGATAGCAGTGCCTGAAAATGAGATTTTCTTCTCCATGGGAAAGTAGCTTCCACTACTTGTTGGTAAAATGCAAGTGGTGAATGCATAAGAATGCAAAATTCAAAATTATTTGTATATGTTTCACTTACACTTTTTGGGCTCATTCACTTCTTGAATACTTAGGAATGAAAATAGAGTCTTATTTTCCTCTTACTTTGATAAAGCAATCTTTAGATTACTGGGAGATATAATCACATATATCCAAATTAAATAGTGGATACCTTTGAGTAATCACTTTCAAGATATGCAAATTGCCGATCAGGTGATAAACCATAATTCGAAGCATTCACACTTTTCTGAAATTATAAAGAAGTTGATTAGAATACAGAAAGCAAAGGACCATATAAATTTGTAGTGCTAAAACTTTAAATCATTAATAAGCTCCTAACTGTAATTTCAATGAAATTAAAAATGTTTATGTAGTACCTATGTTCATAAAGAAACTTACTACACTCTGTGAGAGAGATGCAAGTTGAGAAGGTTATATTGGTAGATTTGTCAGTAAGTAACATAAGAAATTAAAAATTTCTATCAAAGAGAATCATTATTGCATTGTAAAAGCATTAAGGAAAGAAGTGACAGAATCCAAATGAAAGGATAGTTGGTTACACAGATGAGGAGATCATTACCTGAACTTTGAAAAGATAAATGGACTTATAAGGGCAGAAGAAATAGGAGCGCTGAAAGCACAAGAGGAAAGTTTAACAAGTGCCCATTTGTCAAGGTCTCCACATAGTGAACATTTCTAAGTTAGACACTATCTTAAACACTTTGAAATGCTTTTTTTCACTTAATTCTTGTATTAAGTCAATGAGGTGTTAATATTCTCACTTTACAGAGGAGGAAACCAAGGCATAGGGAATTCTGTGTAGCATAGAACCCTGTCCATGTTTCCACAGCTGGTAACTGACAGAGCTAGAGTTTGAACTTCAAATTCCTGACTCTTGTGTTATGCCATACTATTTCCTCAAGGGTGTGAAGATCCTTAATTATTTAGAGAAAGGCCAGAAGAGTAGTCTAGTGCAAGCAGAAGAGAGAACTGGAGTACGATAGGGGTGGATAGAGCTAGGAAGACAGATTGGATCCAGATCCAGTGCTAGGATTTTAAACTTGTTCCTGTGTCAGTGAAGACCTGGAAAAGGTTGCTGAGGAGGAAGATGACGCCAGATACATACCATGGTGCTATTGCTCAAAATTGTATATGATTCTCCTGTTTCAACATTATATAATATTACATTATTATCTGTAGATTGATGAAGATATTCTTCTCCTTTATATAGGAAAGAAAGCAAAATTTGACATGATCTCTCTCAACAGGAAATGAATTGATAACAAATGAAAGCACACTGATTTCACAGACTTAGTTTAAAGTAAATAATTCTTTATAGATTTAGAATATGTTCGTGATGAAAGAAAAGAAAGCATATTGTTTTTTCTATTTCATACAAAGATGCCATGCTTGCTAGCAGTAGCCTTATCCTAACTGATTCAGAGTGCTTCAGAATAAAATTTGTTTTCTGTGGGTTTTAAAAAGGATATACTAGTTTAAAATGGTATTTTTCTTTTACAATAAAGATAAAGGGTTTTTTTTGTTTGTTTGTTTTGTTTTTTAGTGGCACCAGGGATCGAGCTCACAACCTTGCACCGCCAGGGCAGGCGCTTAAGCCACTGAGCCAAACTCCCAGCCCTAGTTTTTTGAGGCAGGGTCGCACTATGTAGCTCAGGCTGGTCTTGCTCTCACATTGTAGCCCAAGCGGGCCTCGAACTCACAACTTTCCTCCTACCTCAGCCTCCCGAGTGCTGGGATTAAAGGCATGCGCCACCACACCCGGCCTGATGAAGTATATTTGGGCTTTGTTTATTTTAGTACAAAACCTAACTTATATGAAAATTATTTTCTAAAGAGAAAATGTAATATACTCAGTTTTGTTAGTGGCACTGTAAATATGCAACTATAAATATCATAAACTATTTAATTGATCTCACTATGTATTTTATAAGACTTTTGATAACATTCTATTTTGAGGATGTAGATACCAATTTTATGATCCTGAAAGATATATTGTTAAGGTGAAATTTTGTTTATTTTTTGGATTACCTACATTATTCTAGTATTTGTTTTTGGGTAAAATTCTTATGATCTTTCCTATTATAGTTTCATGTTTCTCATCCTTAAAACTGTACCAAGCACCATGATTATTTCAAAGATGCATTTTCAAATTTAACTTTTCTGCTTAAACTTGTATTGGCTTTTTAACTATTAAACAAACCCAAATCAAAAGTTCTTATCGAAAGACCTTGTTTGATACTTGAACTTTCCAAGTATGTCCTCTTTTGGTTCATTTCAACTGATACAATTTTAGTTAACAAAAAGATGTATTGGCACTAAAACAAAACAAAACAAAACAAAAGATAAAGAAATATTCACTTACCTGAAATCCAGTTTGGAAAAAATGTCTTATAATAAAATGTCCCATTTAAAATATCATTCAGTGTGAGGGGTCTTGTTGTACTTCCTTTAGAATGATAGACTTTGGAAAACAAAGAAACACTATTAATAAAAACAAGGTTGATAGCTCAAATAGATTCTAAGCATTGGCTTCATTCATTTTCTTGTTTATTTATCTATTTATTCATTTATTAAAGAGGATATAACAAAATGAAACCTATCAAAACAAACCAGTGTAAGAGATACAGGACTTCAAAACATTATGAAATCAACAATAGTTACCATAATGCCTTTTGATGTCTTCAAAATAGCTACAGATAACTTCAGACATAGTAAAAATCAAACAGAACAGAATAGAATAGAAACAATTAAAATAAAAAATGAACTCAATAAATGACTCCAAAACAAGCCAATAGTAAATCCAAAATTGCTACCATAATATATCTCGCTATCCTTGAAATAGCTTCTCCTACCATGGGATTTAACATAATCAATCAAAACAAAAGAGAATAAAACCCAACTTAACAAAACAATGGAAACACCACAGGACTTCAAAAGAAGATCATAGGGAATCAACAATGGCTGCAACCCTCAGAAGGTGATCTCCCCTATATGTCACACTGCATACCGATGTCACACTGCATACTGAGGTCTAGGGACCACTGGCACTAGACCTGCAATGTTAGTGAAACACCAAAACACCACAGGCATCCAATTACATTTCACCTCCATAGCTATCATCACAGCCTGTGTTTCTCTGGGATAAGCTGGTCACTTGGGTGGGGGGAGGATGGTGCGCACAGGGGCAGGGGGATGGGTACTTCTTGTTTGCCAGTCCGCGCACCAGAAGGGATGAGGTCTGGCTGTTCCAGCCGGGTTGCGGCCCACCCATGGCACTGGTTTCCAGACTGGGCTTGCTTGCTGGTATGGCCATTGTCCTCTCTAGCCCAAATCTGTGAATGGCCCATTCTTATATAATGATATGATGTGCCATTTGCTAAGTGCTTGCTTACCTCCTATCTTAAAAATAATATTTTTGTAGACAGGGTAACCAAGGCTCAGAGAGGCAGTTGACTAGAAGGGACAGTTGTTGGAAACATATGAAGAAAAATAAAGGTTGTAGATCAGGACTACACAGAATAACTGAGCTATTCTGCAGGTCATGAAAAGCCATTAGGGGTTTCTGAGGAGGAAGGTGAGATGAGCTAGGCCTAGATTTAAGCCTAGTAGAGCCAAGATCACAGACCATATGGTTTGATAAAAAACTCAGCTTGTCACTTGGTCCTCTTCCTATTTGCAAAAGTTTTAGCTCCTTGTTTCATATTCTCTATCTTTTATTTTGCTCTTTAATTTATTTATACTTTAGATTTCTCATATTTTAGAAACTATGTGATATTTAAACTTGCATGTCTGATTTATTTTACTTAACATTATGATCTCAGGGTATCTGTTTTCTAATAAACAACTCAAATTTGGGAGAAGTGAAGAGAGAGGAGGGAAGCAGATAAAAAAGAATTAAGATGTGTTATGTACATGTACCAATGTCCCACAATAAACGTAATCATTGTGTACTGCAAACACATATGAATAAAAATAATACAAGCTATAAAAAAAGATCAGCCTATTACTGTCTCATATGATTTAGGCTTGGATTTCTACTGATTTATCAGTGATATATTTTAGCATTGTTTGATGGAATGAGGTCAGGCAGAATCTTTACCTTTAGAATCTCAAGAAAGGCATTAATAAACATAAGTAAGCTTCTGACGCTATGTATTTTTACAAAGAAAAATTGGACCAGAAATAAGGAAAATCACATGATTTCTATAAAGGATCCTAGAAATCCTAAGAGTAATTTGCTATGGAAATGGTAACCTAATGTAGCTCACATATCCCAAGTAAATTTCAGTTATATTTGAATACTTCTAAACAGCTGTGTGTTTTCAAACTTAACCTTACTCTCAGAAAAACTTATTAGAGTGCCCTAACACAATCAAATATATCAGAGGGATAATAAGAAAAATAAGAAACTCCCAAGACATCATCATACCCATACTGTGACTCTCTATTCCTATCTTCTAGTCCTTTTACAGACCACTGCTTACAAACTAAAACTGATGGAAATGTCCTATCTCTTGAATAGCATTTAAAAGTCTGGCATTTTCCCTGGTGAAAAGAAAGCATTCAAACATGAGAGCTATCTATATATCCTACTAAGTCTTTCCTAGCTTTCCATATCCTTGAGATGAAGACCAAAAATGATAAGCTGTACTATAGACCTTGCCTTGCATGGGAGGAGATAACCAGCCAGCCCCTTACAGTCTCTTGCATTCTTTTCAGCTTCCAAGCATGTTAGGCTTTCTGTTCCTCAGATATTCTTTTCTCTTTGCAGACCTTCTATACCACTTTCTATCCTCTCCTTTTGCCTTGTAATTTCTGTTTCTACTGAGAAGTCCTTCCTGATCCCCCAGTTTAAATTCCTCTATGATACAATTCCCATAGATTGTAGTTCTTTCTTTCAGAGCACTTGCCTAGGTTTGTAATTACGTAAAAATCTGAGTGATTATTTTACAAATGTTTCTTTAACAACCCCTCCCCCCATATATTCAAAATAGTTACCTTCTGGTCAGAGACCATGTCTTATTTTGCTGTCATCCCCCAGTGTCTAGCATATACAGGTGCTGAATATATACTTGTTGAATAAATGAATGAATAAAATGAAGGATAGATGAATGGATGGATAAGATATGGGTTCTCTTCTTAGTTTCCAGTATGGCTTTGCTCAATCTCTGGCACCCTGCTTGCTCATCTATCTATAAGAGATTTGTCTAGAAGATGTCAGTCCCTTCCAGCTATGCTGTACTAGATTTGAAATGTGAAACTCAGCCTGTTCTATTTGTTTTGAAGTCACATAAATGTACTACCACATAATTAGAAGGACTGAATAAAAGCATTTTCTGATATTTTAACTGATTTCCACTGATGCAAGTGTGCTCTACATACTTGGTTATTACCTCGTTTAATGTCTTAATTTTTCTAAAACTTACTCTTACAGTTATGCTATAAAAAACAAGTAGCTGGTGAGCCTCTTTGTAACTAGATACTAAATAAGCTCATACTTTTAAATTATTGTATCTTAATAATCACCATCTTGCATTCTCTTTCTAAGTAAGATCATGTATACTATACAATCATTTAAATGAAACTTCTATTTAACTGAATGGTCGTTTGCAAAATTCACATCACTGGTTCTCTAATTCCTATTCAATGACTAAAAGATCACAATAACATTATAATAATTGTTGAATATTTAATTATTTTTTCCTAAGAAAAAATTGCAATCTGTTTTAATGTCAAAGGAAAATTATAACACTGTGTGCCATGGAAATTATTTTTCACTTGAAATGCATTTATTTTATATCTCCACAATCTTTAATATCCAGATGGAATATTTAAAAATGCAGCACATCTATTAGCTGTGAATACCAAAATAACTAGATAGCTGTTTAATTGAAAAAACTTTGATATTAATTCAAAAAACAAATATAACCTTGCAATCCTTTGTTTTTAAATTCAGCAGAAATAGTACTTGCATTAAGGAGAATGAATGTCTTGTACCATAATTTTTCCTATTTAAGAATCTGCATATGACTTTCTTTACAGTCATGTTTAACTGACATATTTTAGCTATTCTTTATTTTTACAGAAGGTTGAATTGAGTCAATTTAATTAAAAACTTTAGCTCATGGTACGCAGTCAATAAATATTACCTTCTAGTATATCATAACTTATTAATATTCTTCAAGTAAATATTTAAGATCCATATTTTCCAAACACACTAACCACTGGGATTTTCTGTTTTCGTTATTGAACATCAGCTAAAACCACAATATAGGGAATGCAGTTCCAGATTAGGATATTAGTATATGAAGTGGAAGTACATGTTTATTCTACTTGAATAAAATTTATTGGTTATACTTGGAATGCTTTGGACATTGAGCAACTCCAAACTGAACCATTAGAATCATAATCATAAATAATTTGGCAATAATGTTGTTCATATGAATAAATTAAATTTATATAAAAACAAAGTTTCAAGTTATTTAAGTACCTACTCATTTTCCTTTCCATATTATTAACAACATCCTGATCCTTGTCAGATTTTCAAGATTAATTATTCTTTTAAACGTCTAATTTACATTATTCAGAAGGCTATACTTGATCTCACATTTCATATTACTTCCTAGTTAGTCATTTATTTATGTGGGTGCATAGTAGTTATAGATGCCAGCAATCTATATAGAGAACTTAGCATATGTCTTATAGTGACTCAAAATATCGATAAAGCAATTACAGATATGTATTAATTGTATGACTATTTCCATAATGAGAACAACCCTCGGCACCATCTAAGAATTAGTGGGTGAATGTACAAAGTGCATGTGCAGATGGCCCAGGTGCATTTATATGGAAATAGGTTTCATGGTACAGATTGGGAGGATGACTGCTAGCCTTATGTTATCTTTATAAACCATCTAATATCTGATGTAGTTAGGACTTAAAATGTGTAATTATGTTGTTATTAGGATGAACACAGTTGAATTCATTCTCAGTTTAATGGGAGGGATTTGAATTCAACATTCTCTAAAAGTGGCCACATATTCACAACACAGCTGAGTAATGTGTTTGCTTCAGGGTGTGGCATTAGGTCACATGTTGGAGTGAGAATTAAACAAAGTTTACTTAGGCTTGCTAATCTGACATCTCAGTCTTTTTACACAAAGAAAGACAATTAGTATAACAATGTGTCAGTAATGTGTCACTACATTATCAATGTTGATCACTATGCCAATCAGGAGAACTAATCTTTTAATTGGTCACTTTGAAAAAAACTACTTTTTTTTGCTATCTCAACAATTGCACATAAATATTTTTACTTCTATGTTGACAAGGCAAAGAATTCTGTAAGGAATAGGTCTCTAAACATGAAGGTAGAAACTATGTTTGATTTTTGCACTACTGTATTTCCAGCAGCTAGGATAGCATTTACATGAAGTAGAAGCACAGTAAATATTTGTTGGATTAAAAAAATATTGTGTTAGCTTGGTTTTGATAATTATTCCTTGAAGACATACCTGTTCTTATTGTCTACCCATTAGTTCACGTTATACATTTCACACATTTACTCCTCTACCTAGATATGACTTCATTTAAATATTTATCTAAAGTTGGTCCTTGGAGCACACGGAATTTCCAGGTTTTGTTTTGTTTTGTTTTTAGTCCTTACCAAAACCTATTGAACTAGAATCTCTGAGAATGGATCCCGGGTGTTTAAATTTTTACCAAGCTCCTCAAATCATCCTTCTGCACAGGTTCAAAATCCTACTTACATGATTTCATTGAATCCACTGTGTTCAATGAGCTCTTGTGTCTATCAATGGAATTTTTTCTTGACTATAAAACTTCTGGTAGTGTATAAGTTGGCCTGAACTAAACACTTCAGGGAGAGTAAATTTCATAACTAAGTATTGATGATAGCAGGCAAAGAAGGAAGGCTAATGGTTTCTTTTCATATTTATCTCCAATTCAGTGAACAGGCTCATTGCCTCCAATGGGCTCTACTTTAGACCTATTCTCTTCACTGATCTTGGATAAGTAGAGAAAAGACAAGGGAATTTATTCTGCTCCTGATTAGATTTAAATAAGAATATGAAAAAAGCATTGGCATCATTGTTTTTTAGTTTTTAATGTGTGAATTCATGTATAAATCAGCATACAATGTATCTCCAAAGAATTAAACACACTAAACTAGTTCCAGTCATTTGGAAAACATTTCATTTGTAATTTGTATTACTAAACGGATTTTTGTGTTCTTTTCCAAATAATATTTTAACATTGAAATATAAGCATTTGATTTTGAAAAGACAATTTTGACATCTTTAATTTTTAAATTCTAATAGTTTAAAGAAGTTAGAAAGGAAATCTGAAAGCATATCTTTCTTCTATACGTAACTGACTCTTATTTGGTAACAATTCTTGAGAGTGCCCTTAAATTGATTTAGCATGGTTATTCATACACTGCTTAAACACTTTAATTAACTATGCTTTAATTAGTTGCATTTTCAACTTATTAAAGCAAAGCTGAAAATTATTCCAATTACATATCCAAGAAATTACGATTCATGAAATGAATTACAAACAAGTAGTGATTCACTATTTCAATTCTTTCTTAATACTTTGTTTTTCTTTGTTAGGACTATTTCTGCCATTTAATTGTATAGTTCTAAAATATTGAGAGTAAATGCTAGCATAGAAACATTTTATACTAGCTCTGATATTTATCATAAATGAAATGAGAAAATATGCTGTATGAAGTGAGCATACAAATGGCTGGCAGGTCTTTGTTCTTAATTTCACACTTAATTTGGAATTGATGTTATGAGGCCACTCTTAGAAAATGACTTGATCCCTGAAGGTGGCCCAAGGCCCACTACACCCATTCTCCTCTTGCCGCTACATCATCTCCAACCATCACGTCAGGTCATGTTTATTTCTAGACTGACTGCCACAGGAGCAAGTGTAGGAAATACTATAGTGGGAGCAATTACTGTCAAATGTGTCCAACACTGACAACTTTGAAAAAATGGATTTTATGCTAGTAATAGGAAGTGTTATAATCTTTTTTTTCAAGATGGTACACAGAGTATTCAATTAATATTTTGTCAAGCAAACCCTGTCCTGGTTTTGGGCAGGGCTGAGCCAACAAGTGGGCAATGTCTGGAGATTTCTAGAACAAACGGGGTCTCATGAGGTCATAGTGTGGTAAAAGGTTAAGAGACAGCCTTATAAGGTATTGTAAGTTGTTGGATTTCACCCAACATTTCTCTCAAACAATAATGTTATTGAGTGTTATTTATTTAAATGAGGTAAAGAAGTGCTATAATCTATAACATATTTTTATTTTGCTTTTATTGGGAATGGAACCCAGAGTCTTTATACTGAGAGACATCCTCATTCCTTTGTACATTTTTACTTTCAAATTTTGAGGCAGGATCTGGCTAAGTCCCTAAGTTGTCCAGACTGGGCTCAAACTTATGATTTTCTCACCTCAGCCTTCCAGAGTGCTGGGATTATGAGTGTATGCAACCACACCCAGCTCCATAATTTACTAAATTATTTTAATTAGCAAGCACTCTACAAGTATGGTTCCATTAAATCTTCACAGCATCCCTCTGAGATATTATGAACCCTACTATAAACACTATTTTACAAATTTGGAAATGGGAATTGGAGAGATAAACTAACTTGCTTGATACATGTAAAGGAAAGTTTAAATCCAGTTGTTTGACTTTAGAGCTTCAGTACTTTACCAATATTCTAATTTAAAATGAAAGGGCATTTATATTAAAATAAAACATGAACCAAATGCAAAAAAATATGGACAGGAATCAAGTAACACATAAAGGTGTGGGATAATTTTTCCCAAAGCCCAGGATAAAAGAAAATGGTGCAATTTGAGCTTTAAATCAAGAAGTTTTTAGCATAAACTCTTGTGGATAGTTGAAGAATGCAGTAACTCATTTCCAAAAGTAGTTTTCAATAGATAATGTGAAATAGGAAGAATATATCCAAATGGGAAGGGGAACTAAGGAAGGGAGAAGAGGGAAAGGAAAGAAAGGAAAAGAGAAAAAAAAGAACAGAAGGAAAAAATGGAAACAAAGCTTTAGTAAATAAGGAGTGGAAGAAGAGTTTAGAGGAGAGGAAGGGAATGGGAAAAAAAGAACAATTAAGACGTACTATGTACTGGTACAAATTCCCTATGATGAATGTTATCAGGTTTATCTTAAAAGTACCAGTAAAATTAATTTCAAAAAATGAAACAAACAATCTCTACAAACAATACTGAACAACACGTCAAAGGAATTTCCAGGCTTTAAAAATGCCCCATTTGTATGTTATAAAATTGTTGTTATGTTACTTTGATTAGGTTTGCTTGTTTGTGATAACTGAAGATTGCAAAGGTCATGGTACAGAATCAACATAATGCATAAGAACATGAATGGCAAAAACCATTTTTGTGACTCTGAACGTGAAAGCCAGTCTTGTCTATTTTTGAAACCCACTCATTTTCCCTTGGCAACTCATCCTCCTCTAACCTCACTTTAATCTGTGGTACGGCTCTTTGCTACTGTTACTTAGGAATAGCACCTGAGGATGAGCCACTCTCCTAGGTGACTTCATGCTCCTAGGTGTCTATTACATACTCTAGAGCTGACTCATCCCTACCACCACTGTCATACTTAACTCCCACTGAATCTTCTCTGCACTCCAGACCTGTCTGCTAAACTTCCTTTCTAAATCTTTACTTGCATCTGTCGTAGCCACTTCAACATCATTATGCCAAAAAAAAAAAAAAAAAGTCATGCTGCTCCTCCAGAATCCTTCACATAAATGACACTATCTACTAACCATGCAATTCCTCAATTCAAATACTTTGGAGTGATCTTTGATCTCCCTCTTCCCTTACTCTTTGTTTAACACCTAGGCCTGACAACTCTATCTACTAAATCACTGTCTACTGTTTGCTTTTCTCCATTTGTACTGTATTCCCCAAATCAAGCCATGTCACGCATTGGTAGATGACTAATTGTTCCCTCTGTAATTTCATTTCTGGTATTTCATTATGTTTTTTTTTTAATTTTAAAAAGCAAAACAGAAAAATGGATAGAAATGATACATAATTTCAAAAAAACCCCAGGAAATTAACACTAGTTAATATACTGCATATTGGTATCTTAGAAGTACTTGTTCAGGTTACAAAATCTAAGCATAAAAATGATCCAATGATCAAGCAATGACAGCACAAACTGTTCTTTTTGATGAACTAACAGGGATTACATACTGTATATGTATACAAGATATATAACTATACTACTAATCTCTGTTAGTTCATCAAAAAGAATAGTACATACATATAATCTTTTCCTTTCTTTCTTTTCTCCTTTCTCCTATCCCCATTGTTCTTTCCTTTTGAGCACTTTCTTTCCCTTTCATTATTACAATATCTAGTGTACATTTTGGATCTAGTGAAATAAACTCATGTTTATAAATACCTTATTTTCTCCCTAGTGTCAAAAAAAATAAAAATAAAAAGCTGAAAGAGTAATAAGATTCATTGTGGTTTTGATTTGCGTTTTTCTGATAATTAATTATGCTGAGCATCTTTCATGTACTTATATCATTTGTGTATCTTCTTTAACCTAATCTACAGTTTTCAACCATTGTTGTTTTTTTTAACTGGGTTATTCGATTTTCTACTTGAGTTGTAGGATTTCTTTATATATTCTGGATGGAAGTCCCTTATCAGATATATGACTTGCAAAATTTTTTTTCTCATTTTCTGGGTAGTCTTTTCACTTTTTTGATGTTGTCCTTAGCAACATAAAAGTGTTAAATTTTGAGGAAGTTCAATTTATGTATTTTGTCTTTTGTTGCTTGTGCTTTTGGTCATAGTTAAATCACTGCCTAATCCAAAGAAATGAAGATTTATTCTCAAGTTTTTAAAGTATTGCCTCTTGTGTTTAGCTCTTCGATCTATTTTGAGTTAAATTTGTGTATATTTGAGGCAGATGTCCAACATTCATTTGCCCAAGTATAAACAGTTGTCTCAGCACCAGGTGTTAAGATTTTCCCCACGAAATTACTATGTATTTTTCATAAAAATCTATTAACCATGCATGAGTGTAAGACTTTATCTCTAGTATCTCAATTCTATTGCATTAATCAGTATACCAGTACTATGTTGTCTTGATTATGTAGCCTTGTAGTAAGTTAAAACTAAGATGAATGATTTTTTTCAAGTTTGATGACTTGTTCAAGATTGTTTTAGCTATTCTGGGTCTGTTGCATTTTATCACTAATTTGAAGACTAGCTCGTAAAAAATCTGAAATTTCAACAGAGGTGGATAAATTAGGGAATATTGTCATCATAAAAAATTAGGTTTTTGACATGTTTTCCAATTTATTTAGACCTTCTTATTTGGACTGTTCATTGCTAATGCATAAAAATACAATTGTTTATATATTCACTTTATATTCTATAAGTATGCTGAAGTTATTAGTGCTAAAAGATTTTTAGTGCATTCCTTAGGGTTTTTTTTTTTAATAAACAAGATTATGTCATCTATAAATTGTGAGTTTTGCTTCTTCCTTTTCAATCTGAATATCTTTTATTTCTTTTTATTGCCTAATGATCTTTTCTGGACTCATGAAAAAAGTGTCAAATAGAAGTGGCAAGGGTAGACATACTGTTTGATTCCTGATCTTACAGGAAAATGCTAAATTGGTTGCTACATGTGATTATTTTTGTAGATACTTTTTATCAGGTTGACAAACTTTTTACTATTTGTAGTGTGTTGAGCATCTTTATCACGAAAGGGTGCTGGATTTTGTCAAAAATTGTTTTCTGTATATATTTTAATGACCAATAAGTTTTAGCCTGTTTTTCGATTGATAAATTTTATTATAATAATGTTTGAAATGTTGAACTATCCTTATATCTTAGGAGAAACTTTACTTGGTCCTGTCCTGAATTTGGTTTGCAATTACGTTTCTAAAGGATTTTTTTTTAAATGATGTTTCTATCTGGTTTTAGAATCAGGGTAACAATAATCTATAGAGAGAGCTAGCAAACATTCTATCTTTTGAACAAGTTTATGAAAGATTGGTAATAATTCTTTCTTTTTTTTCTTTCTTTCTTTGGTAGAAATTCTTTAAATGTTTGGTAGAGTATTAAAAAAGCCATCTGGACTTAGTATTTTCTTTGTGGGAAGTTTTTAAATGACTAACTCAATATCTTTAAATGTTATAGTTTTATTGGGTTTTCTATTTCTAAGCAAGTTTTGATAATTAGTATTTTAAAGAAATTTATGTTTCATCTAAATTTTTTATTTTTTTGACATATAGTTGTTTTGACTTATTGCTTTAAAGAGTACAAAACACATCATTTTTTCCCAAGTACAAAATCACATTGTGTATAAAAATTCAATTTAGAGCCAGGTGTGTTGGCATACACCTTTAATCCCAGCACTTGGGAGGCTGAGGTAGGTGGAGCGTGGTGGATTCGAGGCTGGCTTAGGCTACAACATGAGCAAGGCTGGCCTGAACTACATAGGGCAACCCTGGCTCAAAAAAAAATAGGGCCGGGAGTTTGGCTCAGTGGCTTAAGCGCCTGCCAGGTAGGCACAAGGTTGTGAGTTCGTTCGATTTAGGTACTAAACAGTATTTTTCTTTTTATTCTTAATAGGTGCAAAGAATAATAGCAATATCCTATTCTGTTTTGCTGCATACTTTTAGTCAATTCTCAAGGACATCAGAAATTAAAAAAACTTGTTTGCTCTGAATATAATGGGAAATATATGACACTGATATAGTATCTCACTAATTGTTCTATAAAAAGATCATTTCACTTTTTGTCTACTATGTGTTTTATTTTAATGCCCACTTGGCTTCTCTAAGACTTTTACAAACTTTTAGACTTGATTCTACATTCCTAATTAGAACTTTCCAAAAGGCATCTATGAGTAGATGCTCATGTATAGGTTGTAACACAATTTGCTTTGGAAATCTGAGACAGGTGAACACCTCAACATTATGGGAATTATCCAAGCGCTGGCATTTGTCAAAAAAATATTTCAAATTTGGAAAATCTCGAAGAGAGTTTGCCAAGATCCATCTTCTGTGATGTTAAAATCTAAGTGCCAATTAGAGAAATAAAATGCAGAAACTTGACTTTTTACACTTAAAACTCTTTGTGTCCTGGCACTTTTGGAGTTTTCCGCTCACATTTTTAAACTTCTCTAAATTTCCACCAAGAGAACAATGAATAAATAAGCTTAAAACTCTCACTCTGATTGAGGGAGTCTGTTTCACAGTTCTGAATGTTAATACAGACTGAGAAAATTTCAGATTTTAAAAGCTTATTTATATCTCCTTGGAAAATTGTTACACTTTATATATATCTTATTTTGCCAATAGTGATTGGTTAGATTATACCAGGAATAGTTATAATAATGATTATTATAATAACAATAATGGATTTCTGTTTAAAATGTAGATACCTAAGTGTTTTTTCATAGAAAATACTAACCTCTGCTCTACTGACATAATATCAGGTATCTTCTGAAATATATCATATAAGACTTTACTTAACTAAATAAGCAACCACTACCCATTTTTTGTGTACAGTGTATACATGTATATATGTAGATGTGTATAGTCATAAATATATATGTATATACAAATTTCCTAGTTAATTTGTTTAAATAATTTTGGCTTCACAGTTTCATCAGCCTCTTTTTGGTTTCTAGAATTTCTTCCTGCTCCAAGGTCTGTGCACTTGATTCCCTCCAGATTGATGCCTTCCTCCCCAGCTTTTGTTCTGCTAGTCCTCAAGGTCCATGTTGAATGACCACCCCTTCCCTGAGCATCCTTGTTACAGACTGAATTGCATCCCTCTCCCCAATTTCAGAGGCTGGAGCCCTAACCCTCAGTGTAACTATATTTGGAAATAAAGGAGTTAGTTAAGTGAGGTCATAAAACTAGAGCCCTAATCCCATAGAACTGCTGCTCTTAGAAAAGAGGTGACGCTAGAGAAATACATAGACACGGGAAGTGTAGCCTGAGGACGCAGTTATCTGCAGACCAAGGAGGGAAACCTCGGGAATGAAAAATCAGCTGAAATCTTGATTTTAATCTTCCATCCTACAGAACTGTGGAAAAATACATTCCTGGCATTCAAGTCACCTATGGTATGGTACTGTGCTTTATTATGCTAATAGAAAACTTGGTAGTGACAAATAAGTTGCAGCTGTAATAAATACCTAAGCATTTAAAAATAAGTCTGAAATCTAAATTTTTCGGTGAAATATGAGTTTTAAAAACTATCAACCAATACTAATTTGTACACTGAAATACTCAGGCCAAAATCAATCAAACAATCAATCAATCAAAATAAAACAGAAGGAAAGAATGTAAAAGTAGGCAAGAGGATTTCAGGGTGGCCTGCAGCTGACTCACAGTGGTTTGTAGTAGATTGCTTGTCACCAAGAACACAGAGAAACTACCAGAACGTGAGATTCCTTCAATTCCTTCACACTGCACAACTGCCTCTCTCTCTCTCCCTCTCTCTCTCTCTCTCATTTTCCATCCTTCTTTCAATTTTATCAAGCATCTTTCTTCCTTCTAAAAGTGCCACATAACAGTTTCTACAGTATCTGCTGGATTTGGTACAAACAGGGAACAGACTCAGATTTCCTACTCTGAGAATTAAGGAAACATTTTCTTTAATTTTAAAGAGAAGAAAATAACAATAACAATAAAATAGAGTTTCAAAACAGATTGGTAGGATAGTAACAATAATTAATACACTGCATAGTGTTATCTTCATAGTATTCAGAGTACAAGACACGGGAATGATATCTTCTCCAACAATATTATCACGAACTTTTCTTTTCAATAAACTAAGGGAAACTAGCATTTTTATAACCAAAATACAGCAAATGGAAGGGCTTACCATCTCTGAGTGTGCATGCACATGTATATTAGGATAATGAACACAATAGTAATCTACTACTACTACTTATTAAGTATCTATAACATGTTAAACAGTTTAGAAGAATATCATAGCTAACATTAATTGAATGTTTGCTTATCACCATAGGGGAAGTTCTACACTCAACAGTGTCAAAGGAGAGGTCAGATAGCTCCCACAAAGTTCCAGAAATTCAGAGACTATAAATTATGAACCAAGGAAAGCTATGTAGAATTTACATGAAATATTCTGGAGAATTTCAATTCCAGTTTTTGATTTTGTCACTTGTGTAAATCTCTTGGAGCAAGAAGGTCTATGTGATTTCCTTAGTGTTCAATGCACATCAAGGGACTTTGGAAAGTAGTTTTTGCTGCTGGCCTGGTTACATCTTTATACAGAAAGAGGGGTGGTGCTTAGGAAGAAGAACCTGAAAAATTAAATGAAGGGAAGTAAGAGAGAATAAAGAGGATCAGTTGTGGCGGGGGGTAGGCTGAAGCCAAGGTGGATGCTTGAGACAAAGGGTTGCAGAAACTCATCTGTGTTATCTATTTTGCCAAAAATACAGTGAAACATTTTCTATACTTAACAAAAATGTTCTTTATGTGTTTTATTATGTAAATGAACTAAAAGGATCTTTTTCATTCCAGTCCTACACATTCCAATCTATTCCTAAGGTCCAGTCTAATTCCTCCAAAGTTCTAATCCTGAACCTGGTTCTCTGGGCACCTACTCCTTCATGGAAAAACTCCTCTCTCTTTTCTTTTCTCTTTATGTCAGAACTACAGGGAATGGCAGAAATCCTAGTCTGGTAACCAGGAGTTGTTGAGTGCACCAAGTCCCCCCTCATCCTCTAGAGGGGAATCTAGACTGCTGAGTGTTTGAAAACGCAGCCACTGGCACAGTGATGGGTAGGTGAGTATTGGGACTTAGTGTGTTATTATACAAACAAGTGAATGAATGGAAGTTTCTAAAGTATGCCTTCAAGTTGTTCAAGACTGTCCTTAAACTGGCACACAAACCCCTGGCTAAGAATATAAGGGCACCTAAGGCAAATGTGAGGTAATGAAGCATGGGAAGAAGTCTAAATCGGAACTTACTGACTTCAAGTTCTCGGCTTATATTTTCCTTTCCCGACTCACTTTCCTGCCTTGCCACCTCAAATCCTGTGTTTATCGCGCACTGGGCAAATGTGAGAGTAAGGACTGGACCTCATCCAGGCTAAGCTGTTTGAGATGTGCAGGGAGGTCAGAAGGAAGGGGCCGCTATGGCCAACACTAGGGTTGGCTGTAGCACTAATGCGAGGAAAGGAGAGTTTCCCCAGTCCTGCTCAGGAGAGCAGGGGAGTGACCAGTCCCATTCACAAGCTATTTTGACATTTAAAGAAGTTATCCAGAAAATTTGGAATAAAAAGAGAGTGACATCATGGACTAAAAACATAGTTCTCAGCTTATTCATGATTTTTCTATTTTTGAATGAGTACTAAAACTTTATGTTGCTTAATTTGATTATTGTACCCTGTGAGGAAATGACTTTGAGAATTATCCTGTCAGTTGAAAATAGCAACCCATAAAAGATACAGGATCTTTATAGTATACATGATATGATCAAAATATACAGTGAATATCTAAATTTTTTTTAAAAAATTGCAATAAGAAAGTGTCATTAATAACCCTTAAACACCCTACCCTACTTCAAATGTACCCCATTCTGAAACGGTTCTGGGAGTCCTCTTCTGTGTCTTTATGAAGTGTGATAAAAAATATAGTGAATACTACTGCTGAGTACCATCTAATGGAAAGACAGGCTTATAAAAACAGTATGAGTTGCCCTCATCTATCTTATTTACAGGATATGGCACTGTGTGACTTCTGGCTCTTCAAAATCAAAATGACCATGAAAGGTAAATGCTTAGAATCAATTTAGGATATTGAGGCAGCCAAGACAGGGCAACTAAAGAGAACTTCTGTAACTTCTTCAGAAAGTGGCAAGCATGATGGGATAAAGGTACCAAAAGCAAGGGGAGAACATTCTGAGGAAGAGTAATGGCTATTGTCTTTTGCTATGATAAATTTTTAAAAATGCAACCATTTATCATGTTTTCAACCCCGCATTGTATACTTTACACTTATTTGTCACATTCAATACATGTGTGAACACTGGAAGAAGGTAACGACAAGGATCATATGTGATTAAAAATGTCTAAATGTATGGATACTTACGTAGTATTTTAATGCTTAAATATGGCATACTTATAAGAAACTACAGTTTAAAGTGTGGAATATCATTCCCTGTGGACATGAAGGCAAACTTCCAATAAAATCTATACTTTGCTTTAAGAACATTTATTTCTCAGGGTGCACAGCATAAATTTTAATGTCCTGTTAAGTTTCATTAGAGCTGAGGGACTAATTGTTAGTGGCTTAATATTCAAAGGATCAATTGCAGTTACAGAGGTAAAGTGGCCACAGGACTGTTGAGGTGCAAGGCTGGTTCAGATCAATTTTAAATTGGAAAATTTTTTTAAGAATAAGGACCTACCATACACAGATCTCAGTAGCTTGAGAACAATCCTGTGCTAGCAGGAAATAGGAATGCAGACTGAAAATCAAACTGAAGAGACAAGAACAGTGCTTTCATCTTGTTAATGTGCATTCACTTTCTAATTCCATAGAAATTTTGAAATTTTCAAATTTTTTCTGTGTTTCATTTTTTAAAGCAACACATCATGTAGGACTCATACATTCTTTGGTGGAAAGTTTTCCCTTGACATTTTTTTATATCAGTTATCTTTTTATCAAAGAAATTGTCTACACTAGTTGTCATAAACTTTTTCTGTACATTAGTACAAACTTTGCCCTTTTCCCTAGATATTAAGGCACAAGGTATTCTTTTAGAAGATTTTCTCTTTATAAATATTTTCATAGAAGAGAGAAATTTCTTTAATACTGCTATATTATCGATAGAATGAATCTTAATTGAAACCAGCCTCAGTATCAATCCTTAGTGTCTTCCAGTTTTTAGCAAAGTCAGATAAAAAAATTAATCCATGACTTCTATAAAAATAAAATTGATCACTTAATCTTGTGTTTATTGAAACTGCATCTGGAATAAGAATTTCCCTTTTTTTTTTTTAACAGGTTTCCTGAGATCTCTAGTTTCAACTTTTTCCTTAAATTTTAGAAAGATGGTTTAGGAAAAAAAGAAAAAGAAAAGAAAAAGCCTCCCAGCTTATTTAAAATTTTGTATTCTTATTCATTTTTTACTTTGCAAAGACATATCTAATAATGAAAAACAATGCTAGTTTAAAATCCTGTGTGTAAAATTTTAAATTCTGTCTCATATCTTGTATTTAGCATATAATTTTGAAGATGGTGGGAATGATGCAGAATAGTTCCGAGGTTTTTCTACTGCTGAAAAAACACTAAATCTCTTCCCACCCTTTTCTTTAATCCCTCAGTATTTCTGGTCTTGCACAATAACATATCTGTGGGTTTATGTCTTCTTACAAATAACTGCCATCTTTGCAAGGCACTTAGGAAATGTTCAACAACTTGTGAAATAGCTATTTCAGGCAGATTGAGCAAATCAGAGAAATTTCTTACCTCTGGAAGGATTTAAGACAACGCACACCACCAATAAAGCGAGCAGAGCAGAGGTAGTTACTCCAAATACAATTTTTAGCCATGTCTACATAAAATAAAGAAAATTAGGCATTTTATAGTCACTGCTAAACAGTAGAAATGACAAGATCTTGGTTACACTTAACTCCTGTTTCTCCTTCCCACAAAGCTTTTAATTGTCTTCCACTGATCTGATAATAACTGCTGGATTTCTTCCAGCTCTGCCAAGACAAATGTTTCTACAGTATATTTAGAACAATTTCCCAATCCTAACCCGCTCCAGGAAGTAAATACTCATGTACAAACCTTTGCCTTCTAACAATAGAAAACTTGGTCACACTCAATCCAGCCAACTTTCATTCTCTAGCAATACCTGAGGCTCTATTTACTAACCTTCATTTTTCCAGATGTTTTGGAAGTTAGCTAATTCTTACTGCAGAGCGTGGCTCACTGGATCTGCGAAAACCGTTGAAGGAAGTCTGTCTTCACTGGAAGCTGAAGTCAGGACAAGAGTTTTTTCTTTTCACGGACTTTTGAATACCGTGCCAAATTTCAAAAGATTTCTATAAAATTAGAAACAGATTTTGGGAGCGTTCTTGGCCCTGAAATGAACTATGAGTGGTTCAAGGGAAGTTTTATAGCCTTCTTATCCTTGTAAATTCTACACCAACATCTGTTTACATTGACATACAGAGTTTTTTTTTTTTTAAGTTAGGTTTATGTTTCATTTTCTTCTAGAAATCACTCATGGATCACTTTGGTAAGTCATTAAGTTTTGTATAACCTTTCTATTTGCAACTGAAAGATGAATTTAAAATAATAAAACTTCCTGATATATGCATTATACATTTATATAAATTTCAGCAGAGGTAGAACATTGAACTCATATACAGCTTTGTGAGTACGCCATGTAACTGCACTTTTGTTTCTGTGGGAGATTATGAGGTACTGCAGACAGAAATGTTTTTCTTTCAGCACAATTTCTTTGTCCATATAGCACCATATGCACTTTCAGTAAATACAGAAGTTTAAAAATTCAACTGTCTAAATCCATGGCTGCTTTACTTTAAAAGAAATAAAATGCCATCTGGTGGAATTTAGTATGGGTTAGGTGTGTTTGCACAGGCTAGAAGGATGGAAAGATCAGTAAGAATAATTTACCAGCAGACCTTTGGAAGAATGGAAATGGCTCTGCAACAGTGATATTTCTGCTTTCCTCTCAGAATATCTTCTCAGAAAGATGAACATTTAGTAATTACAAAGACTTTAAAATAAATAAAAATAATCTGAATATAGCAATCTAATGTATAAATTCATTTTGGTGAAGTTTGCTTAATTCCAAAACAATTGATCAACTTGACAGATAAAATGGTTGACAGAATTTAAAAAAAATGTATAACAGTTTCTCAGAATGGTCTTGTGGTTCAGCGTAATTCATTTGGATAGCTTTTCTGATTCCTCATGAATACAGTTGTTCATCTACAGTGTCTTTAGTTTTTCTGCTAAAGGCTTTCTTCTTTGGAAGTTTATAATCTCAATCTGACAAAACAAACTTTATGGTGACCTCTCGTGGATTGTCCATGAAAGGTAATGAAGAAATCTTGCTGAAATCTGTTGATGGTTTGCTTTAGTCAATTGGACTGGCTAATATGGAGAGCTTTTTCCAGCACAAATCAGGACAGTGGCTTAAGAATTTCCTTTCAGACATTCTCCAGACATCCCTCCCTAAATCCCAGCCTTATGAAAATTCTTTTGAGGAAAATGAGTCATTAAATACTTACTGGCAGAGAAATGTATCCACAGCAGCTCCTGGATAAGTCCCTCTCCTTTACTGTTGGTGAGACTCCTTTATAAACTGAAGCAATCATTAAGCTTAATGTACAAAGAATGCGGTACTCTTGGAGAAATCTCTATGTGGTTATGAAGATAAAATCAAGATAAAAACAACCAACCAGGTCCCATGTAAACTGCTCTTATGTGTGTCCGTTCAGACTTATTGCCTTTTTTGGAATGTTCAATGTTCTCAGAAGTTCTGTCCCAGCCTGCCTGAGCCCCAAAGTCCACAAGTACATTTTAATGAGTGATTTCCAGTTCTGCAGAGAAACTGACAACAATAAAAGATTCTGGAGAGAAACTCACTATAACAATTTATAAGACTATAATTAAAATGCAAGCTATTAACTTTAGCAATTAAAAATGCATTGACATGTGACTGGCCTGAATACCACTTAGGATTCTACAGCTGGATGTGGGCATCCACAAGAGACTGGTTTGACAGGCTTTATGGAGAAACCGGGGTACTTTAAGAGCAATGCATTTAAATCAATACTACTAATAAGGTTGGAAACTACTAGGACAAAACATGTTTGTTTATTTTTTTCTTTGGAAGTTTGGGTAACTCAAACTAACTTCTGGGAAAATTCTTGCTGATTTAAACTGTTTTAGGAAAAACAAGACCAAATAGAGAAAGACATCATGAGCTCTGCCATCGGATTTCACCAGTTAAGGATGCGTTGTTTACAATGGAGCTTCATACTCATACATCTTTTCCTTTGAGATAATGAGTATGTGTCCACAAAAAGTTTAGATCCACAAAAAGACAGAAAATTTAGATATTTTAAAATAATTTCATGTCTTTATTGATTTTTTGCCTTTTAAAGTCAAAATGAAAATGCTTATGCTTTTTTTAAATAAAAATGGGCTCCTATTCTTTCATTATACAGTTAACATCCAATAGACATTTTTGTTGGGAAAACAAAAAAATAAAACCAACAATTTGTATCCTCAAGTACATACATTCTTGAACAAGTATGGTCTGATACATCAGTTCTAACATATTTGTTTTCATCTGTTTCCTGGTGGTGATCACTGAGAATGAGCCTGAGGCCAGGCGAGAATGACCTGAGTAATTGGTAATTTTTGCACGCACCTGGATGATGGGACAGATAGTGTTTCATATAACACATACGTGCTATCTTTAATATAAGGTTAGACATTGTCAGATTGAAACTTTTCTTAAAAGTAACTCCAGTCTATTCAAATGCTATAAAAACAAAAAGGATAACTGTGACCTGTAAAATTTTAAGGGCAAGAATTAGTATAGGCACGTATAACAACTGAGGTATTTTCAGAGAGAAAATTTATGAGGCTTAATTTGCAATATGATGACATTTTGGTAAGCAAATTCAGTAAGTTACCTATAACATAAGTCCTTAGGTTTTGAAGACAGCTTTTTACTGGAACAATTTACTAATAACCATTGTATGTTGGTCAAAAATGATTTTGATACATGTTTTCCTATGAAACACGTTACTAGAGTTCATATGTTCCTAGAGTGTAAAGGTAAAACCATGATGAAAGCATAAATACTGATATTATCTCTTCATTTTGAGAGATGAAGTGAAGAATGAAAAATACTATTATTGTTACTTTACCATCACTGGGTACAATACCTGATACCCACAACTTAAAGGAGGTGACATTTATTTTGGCCCACACTTTCAGTCCGTGGTTGGCAAGTTCCAAAGGAGAAAGGATGTGTTAGATGAAGAGCTGCTCAAGTCATGATGGCCAGGAAGTGGAGAGAGTGGGTAGGGTTGGGGAGGGAGATATATACCCTTCCAGGTGATACCATCAGTGACCTGCCTCTTCCATCAAAGTATCTTATAAAAGCACATTCAGTTTTGAACTCATGGATGGATGAACCCACTAATGAAAATAGTACCCACATTACCCAATTATATTCCAAAAGCCCCACCTCTGAATACATGAGCTTTTGGGGAAACATTCTAGATCTAATCCATAATAAATACATTTATTAACCAAAAGCTGTAACAGATTTTTATAGAGCAAGCTATAAATAAGGACTACGAAGATACAACTAGAACAAAACCTTGATTTATATCCTTTAATGTAATAATTTGTTCCAAAAAACTCCAAACCGTGAATAGCTTTCCCATTTTCTTCCTCAGATACAGAAAACATTTCATTTTACTATTATGTATAAAAATGTTTTAATACATTATTTCATTTAACCTAAATTCATTTTACTCATTGGAAAACAGAACTCAAACAAATTAGATAACTTGCCCAAGATTCTAATACAACCTATGGGTACCATATTATATTTCTTCTTTGTGATACTTCCTAAAGTTGATTCGATAATAATGAATACTTTTTTAAAAGTTTAAATGACATCTCATTGTTATTTTAATGAGAGACACCTTAAGAGTGTTTTGGTTGAGTCATCAGAGTTAAATATGTATAATCCTCATGTCCTCGTTGTACATTATTTATGTATATCTCAAAAGAATACAGTCTTACTCTACAAGGACTGTGTCCAAAATATTACATTGTTTGCAGTTTTGTTAGGATGGAGTCTAGTAATCAGAGAAATATTTATATAGTCCCTAGATTTAAGGGGTCTTACTTCAAGGAATTGTTTAAATTAAGAGATTTATCAGCATATCCATCATCAAAGAGATATCTGAGATCTAAACTAGAGAGAGTCCTGAGGTTTTTAAAGATCTTAATGACTGTCAAATAGTTACAGATCTGGAAAGAGTGGAATAACATGTCATAATGAGAAATGATATAGTTTTAGCTACAGGAGATTGAGCTTCAGGCCTTTGCACTGAGTTACAGCCTCAGCCATTAAAAAAAAAAATCTTTTTTTGAGACATGGTCTTTTCACTTAAACTACTTTTTGAAATTGATCTAATTTTGAAAGCCACAATTGTTATATAAGGAAACTTATGAAGTAACGAACCTCTCTGTACTTAGTGCCTAATATCTTAATAAATACTATAATAGATGTCAGTGCTTCATTAATCTATTACAATTAGAACGTGTTCTCCTTGAAACCAACGGAGTTAACTATCAAACTTGGATTAGAAAAAAACGGAAATAACACACTACTTTGAGCACTGTGACAGTCTCAGAAGTAAATCAGTGCTTCAATATAATTTAAAACATTACATTACATTACATCTCCTTATAAGTGGTTAGTTAATAGTAAGATTAATTACATACTGTAAATTGAAGGTGTAAGTACCTCCCTTACTTTGATATAATTTATTAAACTGCACTATTTCACTAGCATTTTATATTTAAAGAATACAGCTACTCATCATTAATGTTTATTGAACACTTTCATTGAGCCTAAAGTTTTTCTCATCACTGTATGTGTACTATCTTATTTCACCCACAGAACATTGATACTTTAATTTTTCTCATTGTGTAGATGAAGACATAGATGCGCAGAAAATAAAGCAACTTTCCCAAATTCGCACAGTTTATTGGAGGTAGAGATAGGACATCAACCCAGGTAGTATTACCTTACAATGCAATTTTCTTGATCTACATTTAGGGTTCTGACAGAAGGGCATATATGAGCATATTGATTGGGATATATAACCATGCTAGAATTAGGAGGAGATGCAGAGAGAAGCAAGAAATTTGATGAGATGATAAACTAGTCTTCTTGATTAATCCAAAATTAGGTATCTTAGTGTAACTCAATAATAGAATGGGACATAAAAGAGACTCGTACCAGAAGACAGTAAGTTTCAGTTATTAAGATTTCAGTCCTAGGTGCTGACAAAGCCCAGGGTGTGATTACAGAGTTGGCTGCTGAAGTAGAGGGAGGAAGTAAAGGTCCTTATAATTAGAGGGCAGCGAGAAGGTAAGCATCGTGTGGGATGTAGATACAAGAGCACAGTTCACTTGAAGTTTTGGCAATAATTGAAGCAGAGGAGAAATATTCTGATTCATATTTCGAATCCTTTCTAAACAAGTTAGAGGTGAAGTTCAAGATGGAAAACTGAACATGGGTGTTGATCTTTTTGTGTTCTGAATCTCCATTAAACTGACACTAAGGGAAGAAAAGAACGTAGACAAACGATAAGGAATAAAATGGATAAAAGTGAACAGAAGGTCCCAGGACACACTTAGGAACTAATTTACCTGGCAGAAGGATGGAGTGGCTTCGGATTTGATACGGTGTTTACCAGTAAAGATGTGAGAAAGAGATGAAGATGGAAAGAGAACAGACGCCCATATATTGACTTTAACATCTGGGTGCAGAACAACCTGCAGCTGACTTTCATCCCTGGGAAAAACAACTAAATAAAAATAAAAAATTTAAAAAGAAGACTTAATTTTAAGAAATATTAGGCTGTTACTAAAAAGTCCATGCACCAGTCAATCCAATCCTCCAGGTTAACGGCTTTCTCATCTTTGATGCTTAAACCGATCAGACAGATAGCAGGGTGTTCTCGTCCTTATTTCTATATCTGCCCCCAAAATGAGAATTACTAGTCAAAATTAATAACTTTTAAAAGAAAAAAAAACTCTAAGATATGAAGCAAAAAATTTTAAGAATCTAAGATGAGTGAATGCTAAAAAAAAAAAGAACTCGCACATGGAAAACAGAAAAAGTGACCAACAGGTACTTCTATAAAATAGAATTTTCCGTTTTTTCCCTTTATTTTTTATCAGTGCATGTATGTAGCACATAATGACTATATTTGCGTGGGGAGTTTGCATATGTACAGAACACATCTTCACTCTTTTTTTCACCCCTTTCCTCTCTCGTCCCTCCCTGCTCTCTCCAACTCTTGCTCCCCTTCCCATTTGAAAAAGTTCTATTTCCATTTTTTTCTTCAATTCTTTTTTCTCCCCTTTCCCCTCTTTCCCTTCTTCTTCCCCCTAATATTTGTTTCCTTTACTACTTGCAAAAGATCTCCCTATATCCCATTATCTTTTATTTTGCTCTCTGTTTATGTTTTGGGTTTCTCATGTAAAGGAAACCTTACGATTTTTGAACTCGTGGTTCTGATTTATTTCACTCAAGATTATGGTTTAAAGGTACCATCCATTTATTTTCAAATGCCTCAAGTTTATTCCTATTTATGGAAGAGTAGTACTCCATTGTGTGTAAATAACACATTTGATCCATTCATCTGTTGAAGTTGAGCATACAGCCTTTTTTCAAACTTTAACTATTAAACATTGTAGCACTGTAAACATAGGTGTGCCAGTGTCACTGTAATATGGTGACTTGAACTCTTTTAGGAAGATACCTTGGAAGGGAATAACTGCACCAAATGGGATTTCTGATTTTAGGTTTCTGAGGAAACTCCATATTGATCTCCATAGTAATTGTACTAGTTTGCCTTCCCACTAACAGCATAAGAGAATTCTGTTTTGCCTTCAACCTCACCAGCCTTTGTTATTATGTGATATCGAGAAGATAGTCAGGCCTTGGGGAGTAAGATGGTATCTTGATGTTGTTTTTCTTTGCATTTCTCTGAGGGAGAGAGATATTGAACATTTTTTTTGTGTATTTATTGGCCATCTTACTTTCTTCTGAGAAACATTTATTCATTTAAGTCCCTCATTTTTTGCACTGGGTGTTTTATTGGGGGGCGTCTAATTTTTTTGAGTCCTTTGTGTATTCTAGATGTTAGTCCACTGTTCAGGAAATAGCTGGGAATTATTTTCCTCATTCTGTTGGTTGTCTCTTCACTCTGTTGGTTATTTCCTTTGCTGCACAGCTTTTTAATTTGCTGTGATACCATTTGTTGATTCTCATGCCACTGGGGCTCTGTACAGAAAGTCCTTTCCTGTCTATATCTTTAAGATTTCAACCTGTGTCTTCTTCCAGCAGATCAAATGTTTCAATTTTAACATTTAAATATTTGATCTGTTTTGATTTTAGTTTAGTACATGCTGAGATATATGGATTTAGACTCTATCTTCCGCATGTGGCTATTCAATTTTCCCAGCACCATTTATTAAAGAGGCTATTTTTCCTTTAATGTATGTTTTTGGCCCTTTTGTCAAAGATCAAATAGCTAAATACATGAAGCAGACTTCTTTTTTTAAAAAAAAGTTCAAATCTTTAATAGTTTGTGGAATATCCTCAGTGGGATCCAGACAGATATTGTCATAATATATAGTAGATATCAAGATTATGAAAAATAAACATTAAAAATTATGATAGATACTTCCATTTATTAAATTAACTAGGATGGGTTAGCTGAATAGCTGTCACAACATTATTTCTCTGTGTATCTATGAAGGTGTTTTTGGAAGATATTAGTGACTGAATCAGCTCTTACCAATATGGGTGGCATCCTCCCGTCTGTTGGAGGTCGGAATACAACATAAATGTAAAGGAAGTGCAAGTTGTTACTTTCTTCCTCATCTGGGACTTCTATCTTCTCCTGTCCTAAGATTCTGCTTCTCAGACCTGTGGACATGAGGACTTAGACTAGCAAGTGCCCTGAATTTTACCTTTCATAACTGCTTGAGTGAGTTTCTGTAAGTCCCTTCCTCTCTCTCCCTTCATTTCCTTCCCACCTCTCTTCATTCCTTTATTGTTCCTTTTCTCCCTTCTTTCCCTTCCTCCATCCCTCCTTATCTATCAGTCCATCTAATCTATCTATTTATACAGCCAGGTAGCTCATTGATTCTGTTTCTTGGGAAAATCTAGCATTCTGAACATAACAAAAATGTGATTTCTAAAAATTTTTAAGTCAATATAGGTTTTGGGGAACAAAATTGAAGCAGTCCCTCAGAACAGAAAGGCAAAGACATAATATGATAGAAAAGACATATGACATACAGTGGAAACTTGGGAAGTTTGAGGAATAAAGATCAAAGAAGACAGAGGAAAAAAGGTTACTACAGAAATAATGCAAGTGGATTTTTCAAAACTGAAAAGGAAAATACATCTTCAGGACCTACAAAATGCTCAACAGATTATATCTGAAAAGACTCACACCTTGACAAATAATTGTGAAATTCAAAATTTAACTAATCCTAGAGAGAAAATCCTAAGCATAAAACAAGTTCTCTACAAGAGGAACAAGAATCAGACTGACAAGGAATTAGGTATTGCCAATTAAATGCTGCAAATCTCGTGGGAAATGTTTTCAAAATTCTTAAATCAAATCTGCCAATCAAACTAGAACCTACTCTAGATACTGGCAAGTATGAAGACAGAATAAAGGCATTTTCAGATGGTGATAATTCAGAAAACCTATTTCCCAGTGATCCTTTTGTAAGAAGGAATTTAAACATGTATTTCAGCAAAATGAGGAAATAAAGCATAGGAGTTCATCACTCAGGGGAAAAATGAAAAGGTCAGATGGTAACAACATTGTGTACCCTCTTTCATCTATCCACTTTTGAAATTATTTCTATTACTTTAAGGAAATTTTGGGCTGTACTTAAGTTTGGGTGTATTTAATACCAAATAATTAGCTGATCCTACATTGAAAGGTACTTGATGGACTGCAAATGTAGCATGAGTGGCATGAGAATTGGAACCATTGCAATCCCATCAAACTATTTGCTCAAAAACAAAGCTTAAATATTCATAATAAATTATACTGTCGGAGTTCACTAAGGACAAATCGTCCAAGACTCCTGTTGTCAGAGAAATTGTAAAGTTTAAAAGCATTAAAATAAATGTATATAAAACAAAAATTGGAAAGTGAAAGAGAGGAAGAAAAGCCAGCAGGAGCAGAAAAGTTCATGTCCTTATATCCCAAAGCAGGGAATCAGAAGATCTCATGTGTGAAGAACAGAGTAAGAATCAGAGATGCACAACCAGTACCTTCTATGTCATCTCCAGCTGGTGCTGAAGACACATTAGGAGGGTAACCATTTGCATTAGCAAAAGTATAAAAGCCATATGATTTTTCATGTATTTTTCAGATGTTCAAAAAATAAGTCTACAAATTCATACAGTACGTAATAGTTTTACTGCCAAGCAGTCTCAGATTCTGGGTAAAATTTATGTTTACCTTCTTTTCTCTTTCTTTTGGAACATTTGTTCCACAGCACAATAGAAAAATGGGTAAATGACAAAAGCGGACAGTTTATCTGGAAAATATACATATTTAGACAAATTAAAAATATAAAAATAAAATATTCAATATTACCAGAAATCAACAAATGAAAAATAAAATGCCAGAATGGAGTATTTTTTATTTAGAAGTGCACTAGGATTAGACATCCTGAAGATCCCAGTGACAGCAAGGAGAATAGCATTGAGTGAAGAGAAAGACTGAAAGCTTTCAGGGGCATAATTTAGGAATAAACATCAAACCATTTATATGGTTTGGCATAACCACTCTAACTCTAGTACTGTACTTTAAAGATAACATTAGATGAATATACAAGAATATTTGTTGAAAAGTATTTGGCAGTATCCAGAAATGAAAATTATTTAAAAGTTCATCCAGAAGGAATTGCATAAATAATGAAATTGAATGATACATTTTAAAATTGTGTTGACATGGGAAACATCTAAAATCTTTTGCGTGGTATATGTGATAGGAGTCAGTTTTGCTCAAGGGAATAGAGAAATGCTTAAGTAGATGTATGCATCATAGAAACTGTGCAAGAGAAAACCTCAGAGCTATGGATTCCAAGTGGATATGGTACACGCAGCCTGTCCTGGAAGCACATAGAACAGGAGTGCACTGTCTACAGCGTAGTTACAAACAAAAAATCCCATTAAACACTTAACCTGGTTATTATTACTACCCTACTCAGCAATTATAAGCAATTTAAGTGATAAAAATGCTACTTACTTGTGAAGCACACCCCTCCATTCCCACCATATCCTATTCTAGGTATGCTATCCCACTAGAGGTCAAGAAGTTGTATCCCAGTGAGAAAATAAAATTAAATCAGAGAGCCAGTTGATCACAAAAATTATAGGAAAGCACACTGTGTTGTGGAAATAAAAATTATTCTTGTGTTTTGGACACACTTGCCTTGGTACAGCGCTTGCCTCCCACGTACACATCACAGGCCAAGTGTAAGAATTTATAATCCTATCCTGGTATCGGCCTGCGTGCCCTCACTCCACCTGATCTTTAATTTTGGCCCATGGTTCACCAAGACAACCCCTCGGCTCTCCACTCACCAACTCGCCAGCCTATGCTTCAGAGCAGTCATTTTCCTTCATGAACATACATGGTTTCATTCTTATTTCCATAGCAAGTATGAATATTACACGAATCACTAAAAAGTGCCATTTACTAAAGTACTTTACTGAAGTAAAGTAATGACTATCTTAACAGTAGTGAGTTCAAACAGCGTGGCTGGCTGATAAGGTTATATAACTATTTTAAGGAATAGGTTTTGAAATACTAACGGGACTGGAAGAAGAGGAGGCAGGAATTTTATGACATATTATTTAGTCATCTACCCACTAAGGTCAGGCCTCTTAGATTTTCGGGAGGTATGTTATCATCGACATCGACTGGTCCTGATCTGAGGTCTACGAAGTCTTAGTCTTATGTATACATAATGTTTCTGTGTGCTTGGTAGAAAGCTTTAAGGAAGATAAAAAGAACGGTAGAAAACCAGGGCTTATTTGAAAATAGTGACGATGTTACCAAAACGAGTTCAAGTCCTGCTCAAATGCCACTTTCTCAGTGAGGATTAGTTGTGAATTTTAAATTGGGGTTTGGAGATGTAGCTCAGTGGTACAGCAGTTGCCTCCCATGTGCACGGCCATGAATTTGATTCATAACACTGCAAAATAAGTGAAATAAAGTTGACTCTTCATAGCTTCCACTCTTACTTACTTTTCCCCAACCAAACTCAACATTTTCCAAACCTTAGAATATTTATCATTTATTATTATTATTATTATTGCTTCTTGCCACATTTCCTTTCACAGAGCTTCATTAAGGTGTATAGTTTTGTTTCATACCTATGTCCCAAGGGTTCAGAAACAATGCTTGTCATAAGATAGGCAGTTAGCACTCGGGAGGCTGAGGTAGGCGAGGGTTGTGAGTTCGAGGCCGGCTTGGGCTACAACATGAGCGCAAGGCCGGCCTGAGCTACATAGTGCAACCCTGCTTCAAAAAACCAGGGCTGGGAGTTTGGCTCAGTGCCTTAAGCGCCTGCCCTGGCAGGGGCGAGGTTGTGAGTTCAATCCCCGGTGCCACAAAAAAAAAAAAAAAAAAAAAAAAAAAAGATAGGCAGTTAATGAATAATGAAGGAGGGAAGGAAGGTATGGTGGGCAAGGAGCTCTCCGGCCACTGTCTGGGAATTCAATGTAGATAATACTAAAGGTGAACGCTTGCTTCCAGGATTGGCCAGTAAAGGGTGAAGCTAATTTCTGTGAAGCAATCAGATATTAACCATTGTTATCTAACAATGGTCATTTAATCTCTGTGCTACTGCATTAGGGTGCCTTTCAACATGGATTGCAGGTTTCTTTATTATAACACAAAGAATTAGTAATAGAAGACTTCACTGCAGCTATTCACATACTTTCCCCTGAGAACTAAGGAAAGATTACCAGCCATTTATGAGAAGTATCTCTTTAGTGGATTAGCAAAGTGAGAGTTAGTTGAATTTCATGTCTCCTTCCTAATATTTTAATGAGTGAAGTTTCAGTGAGTACATAAGCTAATCAGTACTCTTCCACTGTGATGATTTTTAAAGCAACTTGCACTTATAAAATTTAAATAGTATCAGAATATGAGTTAACTATAAGGCTAATCATTTGATTAAATTCTAGAGATGCTTGAAATCTAGTCAGTCTATTTAGTTCATGTGTCAAAACTGTGGGATTTTTTTCACAAAGCTTTACCATGCTTTTGGTAAATGACTTGGTATAATGTGAATTTAAGTGGTAATGCTAAGCTGACATAGACGAGGCATTGCATAGGGGTCTGTGAGTTCTGAAAAGTCTCTTGGGCCATCTGGAAGATCAGACTGCTGAGAGAGTGAGTTTTTCCTCCAATTGGCACAAACTGATGCAGCAAGTTCTCTCTTTCAAGCTGCCTTCTTCTCCAGACTCACAGTGATGGAAGCCTCACAGGGGAAGAAGTTGTGAAGGACAGAGGTGGCAGCAGACAAGAGGAAGGAGAGGCAGGGGATGGTGAACTCTGTGGACCACACAATCATTCAGGCATTGATCTGTTGCTCTGCCAGTATTACTGGCAGATCTTTGTGTGGCATACAAGCCCAAGCTTTAACACAAAAGAAATCTTGATCTTCCCACTCTCCATTCATTTCATGCTTAAGGACTGGACCAGACTATCAACCTAAGGCCTTCAGGGACCTAGTAGTAAACAAAGTACCTGGGAAGGTGGACCCCATAAATACCAGCATGGAGATATAAAGTCTGGAATGATGGATCTTTTTCTGGGAAAGAAGAAAAGAAGTAAAATTTGATCACTGCATTAGAAGATGAAGATGCTAAAATAAACTGCGAGGTCTACTGTTACCTGAAGACCTACTGTGCATCTCCAAACATGCTGGTAGACACTGGGGAACCAGGAAAAGAAAAGGGAAAGTGACACTTTGTTGGTGTCAAAGAGTGTGCAGGCTTGCACGCAAAACAGCTAATATCTTTTTTCAGTTAGGGATAATTTCCTTATACTTAAATCCAAAGCTCTTGCCATATATCAGTTTTGAACATATCTTTTACCCCATTATCACATTGACCTTTGGGAAAGATATGATAGAAAACACTTGATAAAAATGAGCACATCTAGACAGAGAGGGTTAAAGGAAGCACTGGCCTTGCCTATGTATGAGGAAGTATAATCATAAGATATAGAAATAATCCAGAGACTACTTCCTGCATTCCTATCCCGTTGAACTCTGTTTGTAATCTTACTTTTGAGGAAGAGAGACTACTTTACATTCCCTCTTAAGCTAGGTTCCCAAAATCAGACTAGATGAGATGCATCAGGTTTGTTTATTTATTTATTTGAAGGAGAATTGCTTTCAGAAACTGATATAAAGATTTAATGCAATCCCCAAAGAATAACAATGGCATTCCTCACAGATCTAGAGAAAATAATCCAAAAATTCATGTGAAACCAGAAGAAACCCAGAATAGCAAAAGCAATCCTGGGTAAGAAGAGAAAAGCAAGAGGCATCTCAATCCTAAATCTGAAGCTATATTACAAAGCTAAAGTGACTTAAAAAAACCAGCATGGTATTGGCACAAAGACAGACTAGATCAATGGAACGGAATAGAGCAGTGATGGTGACCCTTTTAGAGACCTGTGCCCAAACTGCTTCTCCAAACCCACTTATTTATAGCAAAGTGCCAACACTGTAATTAAACTGAAATACTGAGGTTTAAGTTTAAAAAAAAAAGATTCATACATTAACGTCTTTTGTCTCAAGACAAAAATGAATAGCATGTGTGCCACAGGTTTGCCACCGATAGAATAGAGGGTGTAGAAACAAACCTAGATACTTTCAGCTAGGTGATCTTTGACAAAGGGGCCAAAATATACATTGAAGAAAAGAAAACCTCTTAATAAATAGTGCTGGGAAAATTGGATAACGCCATGCAGAAGATCGAGTCTAGATCCATATATCTCACATTGTACTAAACTAAAATCAAACCAGATCAAAGATCTAAATGTTAAAATGAAAACATTAAATCTTTTGGAAGATGAAATAAGTAAAACTCTTGAAGACATAGATATAGGAAAGGACTTTTTGAATAGTATCTCAATGGCACAAAAAATAATACCGAGAATCAATGAATGGTATTAGAAAAAGCTGTGCAGCAAAGGAAACAATCAACAGAGTGAAGAGACAACCAACAGAATGGGGAATTTTTTTTTCAGCTATTCCTTGGACTGAGGACTAACATCTAATATAAATAAAGGACTTAACGAAATTAGACGCTCCAGTAAAACACCCAATGAAAGAAACGAAGGACTGAAATGAGTAGACATTTCTCAGAAGAAAGAGAAGTGAAGCAGTCTTTTTTTTGTAGTGCTGGGGATCAAACCCTGACTTGGCCACGCCCAACCCACCTGATGTTCCTTCCTTGGAGCCTGCAGACCATGGGATGAATCTTCTGAATCATGAGCAAAAAAAATTCTTTCTTTTTCAAGTTTTTTGTGTGGGATATTTGGTCCTAGTGATGAGAAGCAGACTAATACACACTGCTATAATACAGTACCCAAAACTGAGTGATTTATAAGCCATAGAAATATATTTCTTATAGTTCTGGAGGTTGAAAAGTTAAAGAT
The DNA here is from genome assembly GCA_004363535.1 of Dasyprocta punctata. Taxonomy (NCBI): domain Eukaryota; kingdom Metazoa; phylum Chordata; class Mammalia; order Rodentia; family Dasyproctidae; genus Dasyprocta; species Dasyprocta punctata. The sequence goes on along the minus strand of RJWM01003022.1, from coordinate 9,301 downwards.
CAAGGCACTAACATTTGGTGTATGATAAAGATGTTCTTAATGCATTTTGCAGATCTAAAGGAGCTAAATGCATTCTCTCAAGTCCTTTATAAATGAACTGTTTTCATAATCATTTTTTTATTGCTGTGACAAAATGCCTGATGTAGACAAAAGGAGAAAGTGGTTTATGTGATTCTCAGTTTCAATGGGTTCAGTCAATGACAGACTGACTATAAAGTAGATCCATCTTGGCAGAAGAGTGTGGCAATGGAACAAAGTTTTTGACTCCATGGGAGTGTGGAAGCAAAACATAGGGGAAGAGTGTCCTTAAGAGATATACCTTCCAAAAGCAACTGGAACCCACCTCCCAATAGCTAATTCAGCTATAAACATCAGTGAACTAGTCCACTCATAATGGTACTGCTGCCTCCATGATTCAGTCACTTCTCCAGGAGTCTTTTAACTCTGCATCAAGTTGTCAATTAGGATTGACTGCCACATGTAATGATTCCATCAATGGAGGAAAATCTCCTAGCTTGGTCACCTTCTTTACGTTATCACATTGAACCTTGGTTTTCAACATAAGAATCTAAATCTTGGGGAGAATGTTCACCCAAAGTACAGCAGAACCACCTTGTATATTACCTTTATCAGTATTCTATTGCTTTATCAGCTATAACTATGTATACAACCAGAAAGACAAGAAATCTTTAAGGAATTAAAAGGAAAATAAGAGAATTCAGAGGTATGTGATGACTGAAGAAGAAAATTAGAATTTTATCCTTCAATAGAACAGTATGTCTTTCCTTAAAAGAAACAAAAGGTCTAGAACTGCATTGTCCACTATCATAAACACTAATCACTTATGTTTCTTCAGCACTTGAAATGAGGCATGTACAAATGGAGATGTGCCTTAAGTAAAAAATATGTATCAATTTTTGAAGACCTGGAAAAAATGTGAAATCTTGGTAATTTTTACATTGATAACATCTTTGAATGAGGATTTACTATGCTGAGTTAAATATGATTAGTTGTTAAATTTAATTTTACTTATTTATTTTTAACTTTTAAAACGTGGCTATTAGCAAAATTTTAATTAGTTACCTTCAAGTCACTACAGAACCAGTCTGGCATAATTTTTTTTTTTCAGTGTGCTTATCATTGAACCTGGAGCCTCCCAAATGCTAGGCGACTGCTGTAACTCTGAGTCACATCCCCAGCCTTAGAAGAATTCTAGTCTTAAAAATCTGTTATTATCTTGTGGCACAGACTAAGACACTGTGGAAAGGGTCACCAAGTGAAGAGTGCAGATAACATCTCGTTTACATTCACAGAAACTCATCCTGTCCTTTCCAGAATGGTAACTCCAGAACTTCTCCCTTTGGTATTGAGAGACTGAATTAGTCAACTCAGGCTGCTGTAACAAGATACTATAGACTGAGTATCTTAAATGACAGACATTTATTTTATTCTCACAGCTTTGGAGTCTGGAAGTCCAAGATTAATATATCAGTATTTTGGGTTTCTGGTAAGGGCTTTCTACCTGGCTGACAAATGGCCAACTTCCTGCTATATTTCCATTTGGCAGGGCCCTAGGGTGTGCTCTCTGATAGCTCCCCTTATGAGAACCTAAATGGGTCATATGGGCTCTACCCTCGTGATTTCTTTCAAACAGAAATTGCCTCCCTGAGGCCCCCATCTCTAAGAATGATTACAGTGAGGATGAAGACCTCAATATGTTAACTTGAGGGGAGGGAACAAAATGTAGTCTATAGTAGAAAGATAGTATTTGGGTCATATAACTAATTTGCCTTCATTGGTAGAGAGGAAATGCACACAAGATGTACTAAAGACCCACTATCCCACTCTTCTGGGAAACCAGAGGTTCAGGAAAGCAAAAGAGTTTCTTTATTTGCTTCATTCACCACTTATAAGAAATTCAGGTTCTCTTTCAACCTTTCCTTTAGGACAAGAAAATTGCATAATTCTAGTCAATGATCGATGTGTGTTGATCAGGAAACAGTTGGAGCCCAAGGAGCAAGTTCTTGGGTGGAATGACATAGCAACTCCTTATGCGTAAGTATGTCTACATGTGACACTAGAAGATGATCAAGCAGAACTATGAGTCATATTTAGGGCAAAAATAAGGTAATCCAAGGAAATTACTTGTATCTGTTTCTGTCACCAACTGTGCTGTACTTTTGTATTTATTTTATATGTTGCCATCAATTTCATACCAGCTGTGTTTTCCCCAGCATGTGATTTCATTTCAGCATAATCCAAAACCACTCATTCCTTCCATTCCCACTGCCAGTGACCATGTTCAGATTTTCATTACCTCAGCCAGAATGACTGCATCCAGCGCCATCCTTAATCTTTTTCCTTCCAATATTTTTTTTTCTTTTCAATCTATGATTTTAGCCTGTTAACTCCTTATAGGTCATCTTTTCCAAAACATGTCATTTCTTTACTCAAGAAACTAGAATAACAAGAAACATGTCATTTTCTTTTCCTAAAACATGTCATTTCCTTGTTTAGGAAGCTAGAATGACATCATATTGTCCAGACAGTATGGCAAGCCCAGACACAGTATGGCATTCCATCAAATCCAGACACAGTATGGCATTCCAATAGACGTGTAAAATATGCTAGCCTTTCTTCTTCCGTCTCCTTCATTTAGAACACATTTTCTACCTTTCTCCACTCCTTAAATTATTTTAAATAAATGAGTTCAATATTTTATGTATATATTATATACATATTATATGTATAATTTAAATTCTTCATGCACTCTAATTCCAAAACTTTCTTCAAATAACCAAACTTTTCTGAACTCATCTATAATTTATGCACTATGTTTTTCTATGCTCATCTTTTTTCCAAATACTTTTATGCCTATAATTATTGGACTCCTAACCAACTTGTTAGCTCCCCAAGGTCAGAGATTACATTTTATAACTCAAGTCAGAGAAGGAAATTAATATTTATTGAATATTTTCTCTGTGCCAGCCACTATAAATGTGTTCAACATTTGTTATTCAGAATTCTCTGTATCACTTTTCCTTGTGTATGTAATTTCTCTTCATCATTTCCATATTACCCTGCCAGACAACCCTGACTGCTAATGCCAGATAACACCAACTCAAGTAAGTAAGTAGCAGATTTACTGGTGTTTTGAGACAATGAGGGTAGAATTTCCTCTAGTTAACACTTTTACTTGGGCTGCAGCCTCCTGCCTTGCTTCTGGGACTTCCCCTTCCTTGATCAACATTTTGTCTCCTCCTCTCTAGATTTTTTTAACTAATCTTGTTCTATGTAAAATAATTTATCGACTTCTCTGATTCATTCCCAATGGAGCCATAAGAAAAAGGCCTCATCTTAATAGAAAAACACACACTGACAGGGGAGTTTCCAAAACACAGACAGTTTTCTTTCTCTTTGAAAGGTTTTTGCAAGTCTTTTTTTTCTCTGTTATACATGTTTCCTCACTTAATAATTCAGCAACACATTTCACAGCAACTAGTAGTAAACATTTATTGAACATTGACTTTGTATAGGCTGCTGTTCCAAGTGTTTTATCCATATTATCTCAAACCAGCATTACAAAAACAGAGGGAGGCATTATTATCCACATTTTACAGGTTATATGACCTGTCCCTGCCCTTTTCACAAATCTCGCTGTAAGTTGTTCTTACTCATTGAACTTTTTAGTTCCTTTAAGAGACTAAATTTTCCTGGTTTGCAACTCAGCCTGTGTTATTGTTTTTGTCTGGGAAGGCTCCTTCCTCTACATTTTAAAATAGCTGTCTTCTTGTTTTCTGGGTCACCCCCTAAAATGTCACCTCCATTAAAAGTCCTTTCTTTATCTTTTCTATCATGTCATATTTTATTTATTTTTTTATTTTATGGGAAAAAGGTAAAACAAAATTTCACAACAAAATAATAGGAGAATGTTAATGCGTACATGTTGTTACCTTTATTTTATTTATTTATTTATTTATTTTTGGTACCAGGGATTGAACTTACAACCTTGTGCCTGCCAGGCAGGTGCTTAGGCCACTGAGCTAAATCCCCGGCCCTATTTTTTGGAACAGGGTCTCACTATGCAGTTCAGGCTGGTCTTGAACTCACTTTGTAGCCCAAGCTAGTCTCAAACTCACAAAGATCCTCCTACCTCAGCCTCCTGAGTGCTGGGATTAAAGACCTGCACCACCATGCCCAGCTTGTTGTTAATTTTAAAGTATTTGCTCAGGGTACAAGATATGGGCATAAAATTTTCTCCAATCAATATTAGCACAAATCTTCCTTTTTAATGAACTAAGAGACACTAATAGTATAACTGATTTGCATTTTTTCCTCTTCCCTACTGTCCTTTCCCCTGTCACCCATCCTACTTCCTTTTTCCTTTTGAATAAAAATTTCCTCTCATTTCACAATATTTATTATGCATTTTAGACCTTATTTATTCTTTCAACTTCTCACGTAAAGGAGACAATACAATGTTTACACATGTGAGTCTGATTTATTTCACTTATGAGTATGGTCTCAAGTTGCATCCATTTACCTATAAAATTGTTGCATCCATTTACCTATAAAATTGTTGTTTATTGTTTATTGTTTATGGCTAAGTAGCAAACCATTGTATAAAAATATCACATCTTTTTAACCCATTCTTCAGTTGATGGGCATTTGGGTTGTTTCCAAGATTTAGCTATTACAGATTGCGCTGCAATAAACCTGTGTGTACATATATCACTGTGGTATGATGTTTTTAATTCTTCAAGAAAGGGAATTGCTGGGTGGAATGTTACCTTTAATCTTAGTTTCTTGAGGAATCTTAATGTGGATTTCCACACTGGTTGTACCAGTCTTCACCCCCACCAACAGTGGAGAAAGTTTTCTTTTTCCTCACATTCGTTATTGGTTGATTTCTTGATGCTAGCCATTCTTTCTAAAATGAGGTGGAATATCAGTGTTGTTTTAATTTGCATCTCTCAATTGACCAGTGATGTTGAACATTTTTTCACATATTTATTTGCCATTTGTATTTCTTCATCTGAGAAACATGTATTCATCTCAGATGCCCATTTTTGGGTTGGGTCTTTGAATTTACGGGGGTCTGATTTTCTCAGTTCCTTGTATGTTCTAGACAGAAGTTCTTTGTCTGAACGGCAATAAGATAAAATATTTTTCCCTCTCTGTGGGTTGTCTTTTCACTCTGCTGGTGATTTCTTTTGCTGTGCAAAAGTTTTTTTTTTTCATTTTAAAACAAATGAAATAGGAAAACTACTCATAGAAGTAATAGAAGAAAATTTCCTAAGCATGGGAAAAGAATCAGATATACAGATAAGTGTGGCATATAGAATGCCAAACAGTCATAACCAAAATAAATCTACACCCAGACATATAACAATTAAGATCCGAGAAATTCAGCATAAAAACAGAATACTAAAAGCTGTTAGAGAAAAGATGCAACTCACCTATGAAGGAAAGCCTATTAAAATTACAGCACACTTCTCAGCACAAACCCTCAAGTCGAGACAAGTTTGGAGAGAAGTGTTTCAAACACTGAAAAGAAAACAACTTTCAACCCAGATTGATGTACCCTGCAAAGCTTTCTTTGAAAATTAATGCAAAAGCTTTTTAATAAAATGAGATCCCAGTTGTTGATTCTTTGAAGTATTTCCCATGCAGTCTCGGTTTTCTTCATGAACTCTCTAGCTACATCTTTGAGATTTCTACTTACTTTTTCTTCCAGTAGATTTAGTGTTTCTGTTTTAATATTTAAATCCTTGATTCACTTTGACTTTAGTTCAGTACATGGTGACAGACATGGGTCTGGTTTTAATCTTCAGAATGTAGAGAGTCAGTTTTCCAAGCACCACTTATTAAAGAGGCTATCTTTCTTTCACTGAACATATTTAGCCTCTTTGTCAAAGATAAGCTAGCTAAGTGTGTTTGTAGTTGTGTGTGCATCTTCTAATCTATTCCACTGGTCCTTAGGTTTGTTTTTGTCCAGCACCAGGCTGATTTTTATCACCATAGCTTTGTAGTATAAGTTCAAGTCAGGATTGTCATGCCTCCTGCATTTTCTTTGTTGCTCAGGATGACCTTTGCTATTGTAGGTCTCTTAAGGCTCCAGATGAATTTTAGGAATGTTTTCTCTAGTTCTGTGAGGTATGCTAATGGTATTTTATTAGGCACTCCCTTAATTCTGTGTAACAAAGTTGGAGTATGGCCATTTTCATAATGTTGGTTCTTTCCTGTCAATGAGCAAGGGATATGTTTCCATTTTCTGATATCCTCTTCAATCTCCTTTTTCAGAGTCCTGTCACTTTCAATATATAGATTTTTACATCCTTTGTTAGATTGATTCCTAAGTATTTCCTTTTTTTCTTTTTCTTTCTTTTCTTTTCTTTTTTTTTTTTTATCTTATTATGAAAGGCATTGTTTCCCTACTTTTTCTCTCAGTGAGCCTGTTGTGTGTACAGGAATACTATTGACTTTTGAGTGTTGATTTTGTAATTCAGATACACTACTAAATTTGATTACTACACCTAGAAGTCTTTTGGTGGAGTTTTTGGTGTCTCCTATGTTAAGTACCATGTTATCTGCTAATAATAATAATTTACTTTCTTCCTTTCCTATCCTTATTCCTTTTATTTCTCTTTCTTGTCTAATTGTTCTGGCTAGTGTTTCCAGAACCATAATGAGTAGGAGTGATGATAGTGGACATCCTTGTCTTATTCTTGATTTCAGAGTACAAACTTTCAGTTTTGGTCCATTTAGTATGATTTTGGCTGTTGGTTTGTCGTATATGGCTTTTATCGGATTGAGATAAAGACCATTCATACTGATTTTCTGCAGCTTTTTTTTTTATCATGAATGAGTGCTAGACTTTGTCAAAAGCTTTGTCTGCATCTATTGAGATAATCATGTGATTTTTGTCTTTGGTTCTGTTGACATGGTGTATTACATTTATTGATTTGTATATGGTGAACCATTGCTGCATTCCTGGGATGAATCCCATTTGGTCATAGTGTATAATTTTCTTTGCATTTTGTTTTCTAGTATCTCATTGAGAATTTTTGCATTTCTGTTCATTAGGGAGATTGACCTGTAGTTCTCTTTTTGGTTGGGTCTTTCTTTTGTTTTGATATGAGGGTAATACTTGCCTCCAGGAATGTGATAGGGAGTATTGCTTCCCTTTCAATTTCTTTAAAGAGTGTGAGGAATACTGGTATTAATATTCTCTAAATTTCTTGTAGAATATAGCAGTGAATACATCAGGACCTGGACTTTTATTTGTAGATAAATTTTTAATTATATTTTCAATTTCATTAACTGATACTGGATTATCCAGAATTTTTATAACTTATTTGGTTCAGCTTTGATAATTTGTACATATCTAGCTATCTGTTCATTTTTTCTGCATTTTACATCCTATGAGAGTAAAGATTTTCAAAGTAAGTATTGATGATCTTCTGAATTTCCACAGGATCTGTAATAATATCACCCTTTTCATTCCTCATTTTATGAATTTGAGTCTTTCCTTTGTTTGATATAGTTGGTGATGGGTTTATCAATTTTATTAATTCTTTGAATGAACCAATTCTTTGATTCATTAATTCTTTGTATTGTTTTCTTAGCCTCAATTATGTTAATTTCTGCTCTGATATTTATAATACTTCCCTTCCGTGGGCTTTGGGCTTGGCTTGCTTTTGCTAGAAGCTTGAGGTTCAACATTAGGTTCTTTATTTGTGCTCATTCTGTTTTCCTGATGTGAGAATTCACTGCTATAAATTTCCCTCTTAGGACTACTTTCATTGTATCCCACAGGTTCTGGTATGTTGTATTTGCATTTTTGTTTAATTATAGATATTGTTTAATTTCTCCTTTGATTTCATCTGTGAGTGATTGTTGTTCAGAAGGTTGTTCTTTAATTTCCATGTGTTAATGGAGTTTTTGTGATTTTTTGTCATTAATTTTCAATTTCATAGTGCTATGGTCAGATAATATGCATGGAATAATTTCAATTCCTTTGCATTTACTTAAGCATGTCATACCATGTTTTGTTTCCTGTGTGATATGTAAATGAATAAATGATGAATAGACCCACTTGAGTATGGATATGTGAAATAGATTAATGTTGAGGTGATGAATAGATGAAATGAATAAATAAGTTGGAGACTCAAAGTGAAAATGTATCAAATGTCTACAAAGCAAGTCTAATGCAATATGTATCAACTGTCTTCCAGTATGTGCAGACTAAATATAGGGTATATAAAGGAAAGCCCAAATAAACAAGAATAGATTACCATAGAAGGATAACCACAGATGGCTTAGTGTGAAATATTGGTTAGCAGAAATTATTATTCATGGTTGTAGGAGTGGTAAGAAATCTAACATGTTAAGAACAGAGAGGTTATGTTGGAGAGCAAAGGTAACAGTGTGGTGTTAGACACAAGAAGTGGCTTGTTTGTACAGTACTTTTAAATACATGTTAGTGATTGATTTTTAAAAGAAATATAGTATAAATTACACTTAGTTTAATACCACTATCAGTGCCCAGAATTTTTGAATACTTCATGTGAAATGATGTGAGAATATAGTATGTAGTTTTATCCTTAGTATGCTATCAAATATTTACTCATTTGGATTAATGTCACTTTTTGAAAATAGATAAAATTTTATCATGTAGTATATAAAATGGTGATATTACGAATATCCAAAATCAAAGGCAACATCTCACTCTAATGATAAATATTCATATCTACATCTAGTTTTCCATCTATCTCTTTATCAAATCTCTCTGATCTCTCTCTCTGTCTCTATCTCTGTCTCTCTCTGTCTCTCTGTCTGTCTGTCTCTCTCTCCCTATCATCTTTATCTACCAATTGTGGCATACTCTGAAGATATTACAGTTGAAGAAATTCTAAGACAATAAGAAATACAGTGTGACTGGAAGTAGAATATAGTCTTTCACGGAGGGGTGGTAGATTTCATTTACATATATGGGTTCTGGTGGTTTTTCAAAAAAATTTTTTCCTGTTTTTTTTGTTACGGTTTTTACATAGGTCATAGGACTCTAAGTGCATCTATTGCATGTATTTTATTTATTTATTTTTTTTTTATTTAAGAGAAAATAGATACAGAAGCTAGAAATAAAAGTCAAAAAAGACAGACAAACAACAACATCAGATCTGATATGATAACATTGTAGGTTTACACACTGAGGTGGTTGAAGTTTGGCAGTAGTTACAATATTGCATATCATTACCTTCCTAGGGGTTGGGGATATTGACAGATATAGACATGTAAG
>RJWM01003021.1:13956-118826 GCA_004363535.1 Dasyprocta punctata | reverse complement strand
TGGGCTGGAGTGCAAGAACCTCCAACAAGGGCCCCCCAGCCCTGTGAGATAGCAGGATGGGCTTCCTTGCTGGCAAGATGTGTCTGGCAGAATCATCCATTTCAGATGGCTCAGGGAAGACCCACCAGCTCCACCTCTGGCTCCTGGAGCAGGAGGCACGAGGCTTGCACATCTCCTGGGCAAGTGCCAGGTCAGGATAGTGGGGCCCTCGGAGAAGTTCCTTGTCATACATAGAAAGTCAGTCCCAGGCTGGGGATATAGCTCAGCGGCACAACGCCTGCCTGGCAAGTGCAAGGTCATGAGTTCAGTTCCCAGTACCAAAAAACGAAAAACAAAACAAAACAACAACAACAACAAAAGAGATCAGTCCTTCTGTTTCCAGTGGGCAGCCAGTTTAGAGAGTGCCTTAGAGCCATGGCGGGGGCCTCCTCTGCTGAGCCTCCTGCCAGGGAGACATTACTCTGTGCTAAGGAAGGCTAGGACAGAATGCCACAGGACTGTCTGTGTACTCAGCCTGAATACCTTCTGTTTCCATACTTCTAACCTGGCACAGGGACCTGGGAATAGGGAGGAAGGGGCTGAGGATGGGCATTTCCCAACAAACTCCAGAGGAGCTTTGGGTGAGGCAGAGAGAAAGAGGCATCGCTGGGTCCAGAGAGCTCAGCCCATGGCCTCCTTGGAAGACCTGATATGCCAGGTCTGTCTGCCTGGTCCAAAGCCCAGGAGAAGCTCAGGGGAGGTTTCTCACCACCATCTGGAAGAGGCTAGATAGAAATAGCTGAACCCATTTGAGAGATGAGTTACCGAAGGGCGTTTCAGCCATTTTTTTTGAAGAGGTTCTATTTTAGGTGAGATGCCTGTGATGCAGCCTGGGTGATGGGAGGTAGGGAAAGGAAGCTGCTGATGGTATGTTGAGAGTTTTATCATGTACCTTTGTTTAGCCCTATCCAGAACCCAGGTAAGGATCACTGAAGCCCCCAGACTGAAAACCCTTCCTTTCAGAGCCCCCTTCTCAGGAAGTCTCCCCTCAAGTCATACTGCAGCCCGCAGGTGCATGACAGAAATAGGATCTTGGCACCTACCACAGGATCTGAATTTATGGCTGCCACCCTGGGCCAGAGACTGGGCCTTCCCTCTGGGGGTTAATCCCCTCTCAAAATGAGCAGAGGAGGAGGGGATATAGCTCAGTGGCAGAGTGTGTGCTTAGCATGCATGAGGCCTTGGCTTCAATCCTGAACTCTCACAAATAAACACAAAAAGGTTTATTAGGTAAAGGTAAGCAGAAGTGACCTATTCTTCAGAACTCCATCCTTGATGGGAGTAAACCTTCCCTACCTAGATTACACTCACCATAAACAAGGGAAAAGCTTAGCCTACAGCCTTGACTCACTGAAGCACCAAATCTGATGGCTTTGGCCATATAGGAACGGTGCCCCATATCACTAGACTGGCTCAATCCCACAAGCAAGCCTGTCTGGAATGAGCCTGTTCTGGGACATACTTTATGTGCAGGTGAGATAACACCTGTCCACAAGGGCTGCTTGGGAGCGGGAAATACCCAGGAAACAGATTAGTGGATACTTTTGGATAGAATTAGCCCTCTGAAGAAAAAGGAAACAAACCAGGTGATGTGGTGGAGAGTGTCTGGAGTATCAAGAGCAGACTCTAATGGGAATGTGTTCCTTGACCTGACACCTACACAGTGAGCTGGGCCAATGGATTAGACTGGCAGTCCCAAAGGCTCAGGTGCAGGAATGAGTTCCAAGGAACCCCTGATGGAGCAAGAGGCCCAGTGTGATTGAGAAAGACAGGTAAGGGGAGATGGCAGGAAGAAGCCAGAGAGAAGGAAGCCTGGATAGCTCATGAGGCCATGGTGAAGAGTTCTCGAAGCATAATGGGAAACCACTTAGTGAGTTTGAACCTGTGAGTACAATGCTCTAATTTTCAAGTGGTGTTTTTGGAGGAAAAAATTACCAGTGGTTTATGGAACTAAACATCTAAAGTAGATTTAAGGCATACTCAAATTCAAGGAAGTAATAAAGTCAGGGTTGCTCCTTTGTCCTTTTCATGACTCCACTCTGTATCTGTTGGTTTCAGTCCTACTATCTCTCTGCATGTTGGAAAAGAAAACTACTGACCCCTTGAAAAAAAAGTCCCTCTTCTGTTGTTCACTTACCATATATGTAACAGGGTTCTGATTGACTCTGATGGTAAGGTCACATGTTCATTCCTGTATAGGCTCATGGCAGAGGTACTATCCAAAAATATGGTGAATGTTTACTTTAAAAACTTTTAGTACAGTAAAAGACATATTGCCACCAGTCCACCTCAGAATGCTGCCTCTTACTTCAAACACACTTATCCCATTTTTCTTGACACTTTCTGAAGCAGTTCTGAAAGTCCTCTTTCATGTATTTAGTTGCACTGTTGTGTCTCGCTTGACATCCTGGGTCAGTTCAAAACATTTATCTTTCATGGTTATTTTGACTTTGTGGATGAGCCAGAAGTTATATGGTGCCAGATTCAGCAAATAAGGTGAGTAAGGATACATTATAATGTTTTTACAAGCCTACTTTTTCTATTGAATGGCTCTCAGCACCAGCATTCACCATATTTTTAAATCACATCTTGTAAAGGCATTAGAGGGGACTTCAGAACTGCTTCAAAAAGTGGCAAGAATGATGGGATAAATTGTGGGGGAGGAAAGGGAAAAAATGATGAAAATGGAGCTTTTGCAAATGAAAAGATCAAGAGTTGGAAGGCATGTGTGTGTGTTTGGGTGGGTGGGTGTGATAGGATAAAAAGAAAAGAATTAAGATGTGTTATGTACCTGTACCAACTCTCCATGAAATATGTAGTCATTATGTAGAATGATGGAATAAGTGTGTTTAAAGTGAGGGGAAGCTGGGCATGGTGGTGCACACCTATAATCCCAACACTCAGGAGGCTGAGGCAAGAGGATTGTTTTGAGTTCAAGATCAGCCTGTACCACAAAGTGAGTTCAACTACATATGAGACCCTGTCTCAAAAAGACAAATAAAATAAGTGAGGGGAATTAATGACAATGTGTCTTTCATTATAATTTTTAAAATTTAACATTCACCATGTATTTTGATCACCCCTCATATACCTCTGTCATGTAAATAGTAACACATGGTACTATTGTTATTGTCCTGGAGGCATAATTACCCCCATTTTTTTCTTCTTGGGGTTGGAGGGTACCTTAGTGATAGAGTGCTTGCCTTAGCATGCTCAAGACCCTAGGTTTGATCTGCAGCAATGAAAAAAAATTGTCTTCCTTAAGAAAAGCAAGTTTTATGCATTCCACTTATATCAATCACTTAAAACCCATTACTGCCAGGTTTGGTGGTGCACACCTATAATCCCAGGACTTGGAAGGCTGAGGCAGGAGGATCATTGTGAGTTCGAGACCAGCCTGGGCTACAACATGAGCTTAAGACCAGCCTGAACTGCATAGGGAGACCCTGTCTCTAAAGACAAAAAGAAAAAAAAATTTAATGTCTCTTGAGATATTTCATTACATACCTCCTCAGTGAGACTCTGAGCTCCTGAAGGACAGAAATCAGGGATTCTTTTTATTTCCTGTGCCTTCCTCTCTTAGCTGTCACTCTTCACCTTCTCATGCTGCGAGTTTTTACTGAATGCCTCTTGCGTACCAGGCACTTCTCTAGGGTCATGCTTTCCCTTCTGTTTGTTTGTCAGAGGTCACTCTGACTGAGTGGAAATGCCCAGAAGGGGCAGCAGGGGACAGAGATTGACTGGTTGCAGGCTTTTGGAATTGTCCAGCAGTAGCAGGGTAGCATGGACTGGTGAGGTAGGACTTGGAGATGGAGCACCGATCTGAGGTATAGCTGCTGGGCAGCAGGGAGGATTCAGGAGCAGAAGGGTCTGGCAAGCAGGGTCTGGTGGGTGGGGACAGGGTCAGAGGTGTTGGGCTACCTCTGCCCTGCCCCATGTGTCTGGTGGCAACTAGAAGGCAGGGAAGTGCCATCTATCATCAGTCCTGCCCCCTGACAGCCCAGAGATACCAGGGTAGGGGTTTGATACCCCTGTGTGTTCTAGGAGCTTGCCCTGTTGCCATGAGGCCTCCACTGACGTAGGCCCTGGGCACCAGTCATCTGATCCATGGGCTGACTATGTTGCTTCTTTTCCCAGGTAAAGGAGTGGCTGTGTCTCAACTGTCAGATGCAGAGGGCTCTGGGAATGGACATGACCACTGCACCTCGCTCTAAGAGCCAGCAGCAGCTGCACTCCCCAGCTCTGTCTCCTGCTCACTCCCCAGCCAAACAGCCCCTGGGGAAGCCAGAGCAAGAGCGATCTCGGGGCCCTGGGGGTCCACAGCTGGGCACCCGCCAGGCAGAGACATCCAGGGCCACCTCAGTGCTGGGGCCTGCCCAAGCAGCTGCCCTTCCAGAGGTGGGGAAGGTGTCTCCTCAGCCCTCTTTCCCCACCAAGCCTTCCTCAGCTGAGCCCAAGCCACCTGCAGGAGAGACCCCAGCAAAAAGTGCCACCATGGTGCCCTCTGGGCTTGGTGCCAGTGAGCAGACCCAGGAGGGCCTCACCGGGAAGCTCTTTGGCCTTGGCGCATCACTACTGACCCAGGCGAGCACCCTTATGTCTGTGCAGCCCGAAGCTGACCCCCAGGGCCAGCCTTCCCCCAGCAAGGGGCCCCCCAAGATTGTCTTCAGTGATGCCAGCAAGGAGACTGGCCCAAGACCCCCAAGCTCAGGGCCTGGGCCAGCACCTGGAGCCAAAACTGAGCCTGGGACTAGAATGGCGCCTGGATCCAGGCCTGCAGCCCTGGCAAAGACTGGGGGAACAACCAGTCCAAAGCATGGCAAAGCAGAACATCAAGCAGCACCCAAGGCTACAGCCAAGCCAAAGACCATGCCGAAGGAGAAGGCCACCTGCCCACTGTGCCAAGCCGAGCTCAACATGGGCAGCAAAGGCCCTGCCAACTATAATACATGCACCACCTGCAAGCTCCAGGTGTGCAACCTGTGTGGCTTCAACCCAACACCCCACCTGGTGGAGGTAAGAAAGCTGGATCAAGCATGGTCCCTTGATCTTGGAGAGGCTTCAGGGCCTAGGGTAAAGAAGCATGGAGCCAGGAGGTAGCTGTGGGGCTGTTGCTCACAGCTGATGCTGCAAGGGGCTGTGATCCCTTTCCTGCCTTCACTCCTGTCCTTCTACTCAGGAAACTGATTGGCACAGGAACAGAGGAAAATGGTGCCTATTGCCTCTGATTGGTTGATCAGAACCTTGAGAGTTGTCTCAGACTTGGGAGACTCTGACCTGGCCTCCTCATTTCCAGCCACCATGAGCATGGCTGTGTTGAAAATTGCTACCTCCTTTGCTCAAACACCCTGAGGTCCCATTCTGCCCTCAATCTGTGACCCTCACCAGGGTAGGGAACTAAAGGGTCATTGGGCAAATGATTGAGTCCCAGGCCCAGGGTGGGGCTGGAGGCCCCTACGCAGCCAACTGGTATCCACACTCAAGCCTCTCTCCTGAGGTCATAGGTGTGGCTATCTACTTATCAAAGCCACACCCACATGTTTTATCCTGACTTGGGTGGGCCTAGGCTCTCCTAAGATCTGCTTATAAGGATAAGCAGAGATATTCTTCTTACCCATAGGAAAGTTTAGAGGAAAGCTGGGGCCAGGGCTGATCTGAGTCTCTGCTCCAGGGAAGGGTACTGGGCACTGTGTAGAGCTAGGTAGAAGGGAGCAAGAGGCCCAGTGTTCTTGCAAAACTTGGAGTCCAGCTTGGAAGGCCTGGAAAGATGGAGCTATGTGGAGGACCACCTGGGCTACTCTCCTTGAACAAAAAGCAGTTACCTCCACTTTGGCTAATCGTGGCCCTATCTCCATGTATTGATATGTACAGAACTGGCTAAGCCATTTCCTTTCCCTTCAATTGGCTCTCAGCAATTGTAAATAAAGCTAGCTGAGGTGCTGATACATAATCTTTGAAGCTAGGCGACAGTCTGTTTCCCTGCCCCGTGACTCCCAAAACATGGTTGAGCCATTCAGGCAGGTTGAAGAGCCATGGCTCCAGGGCTGTCAACTGGGTTTGAGCCTCAAAATAAGAGGCTATGACTTCCCAGGTCAGAAAAGTTTGCACATCAGAACTGAAGCACTGCCCCCAAAACTTTAAATGCTATCTCAATTGTGTTACGCAGATTGGTCTTTCTGCATATCCTTCTCTCTGCATGTTGCAGAGGTGCTTTCAGGCCTTCTACATAGCCCAGCTCACAGTACTCATGTATTTCCCACCATTCTCACAGTCACTCATCCACAAACCGCTCCCTTCAGGGGCTGGGGTTATAGCTCAGCAGCACAGCACCCATTTGGCAACTGCAAGATCGTGAGTTTGATCCCTAGTATCAGGGGGGAAAAAAAAGAAAGAAAGAAACCACTCCCTTCTTCATGAATTAGTAAAATCTAGGCTGGGCCCTGGATCAAAGTCTTTGTTCCAATGAACCTTCATCCTGGCCAGACTTAGGATCCCTTGGCTCCCCACAGTTATAAATATGCCTTAGTGTCTTTATTCCTGCCATGGGTTACACTGGAAGTGGTAGATTGGAATTAACTCACTAGAATTCCAATAATTTTTCTTTTCATTTTGTTTTGTTTTGTTTTGTTTTTGAGACAGAGTTTCACTGCAGTTCAGGCTGGCCTTGAAGTCACTTCATACCCCAAGCTGGCCTTGAACTCACAGCAATCCTTCTGCCTCAGCCTCCTGAGTGCTGGGATTATAGGCATACACCACCATACTTGGCCTACCAATAACTTTTCTATAGGATTACAAATATAAACTTCCCAGACCACGTTGAGGTCCAGGAAGGGATCTCTATAGAAGTACTCTAGATGTGCTGGGCCATTGGCCTGGAAGCTGCTGCTGCTCCTGCCCCAAACCCATTACCCACTCTCCATTGTCCATGGCCACCCATGTGAACCTCACCATAGCCAGGTGTGTCCCCTCAGGGCCTATGATTGGTTTATCTTGCAGGTAGTTATGCGTCATATCAGGAGATGGCCAATCTAAGGCCCCTATCTCCTACACATCAGTATAACCAAAGTTCTTTGGACTTGGGCTAAGCCATGCATAGCTGATGATAGGGCAGGGGTGGGAAGCACAATCCCATGCAGGTCCAGGATGGAACAAGAAAGGAGAGCATAGGGTTGTGTGGACCCTATGCTACCTTGTTGGTCCAGGCCTCTGTAGGAGTCCCACAGGAGCTACCCAGTATGACTGGGGAGATGACTTTTGTTACCACAGGCCATACTTTCCAGTATCCAGGAAGGGGCAGTCCTGAGCAAGATGAGTGACCTCCTCACATGATACCATGTAGCCATCCAGGCCCAACACTGCCACCTCCCCAGGCTCTAGACCCAATGGCTTACTGGAGGACAGCTTTTCTGGTTGGCAGAAGAAGGAAGGGAATATGAAGGGGTCAACAGAGGCCCAGGGGAGCACCAGCTGGGTGTCTTGTTCAGATACCTCAAGGTACAAGCTCACTCCTGGCTGGGAGCTACCCACTGATACTGAGAGACTATGAGCCCTAGTGAATTCCTGACCTGGCCTTGTCTGAAGGACCCCTTGTTTCCAGAAGACCTCTCAGTGTACATTTATTCCCTAAGTGGGTGTGCATAAAGGGGAGGGAAAACAATCTCTTTCCAGGAGCATAAATGTTCCTGAGGTTCCTTTTGGCAGCCCTGCGACTAGGCCACAGGAAGTGCTGAATCAGCCCAAGCAAAAATGTTTCAGTCACATGCGGACTCTAGATGAGGTGTCTGGGTTCCAATCTAAGCTTTTCATTAACTGTTTGGCTCTGGCTTTCCTGGGCCCCAAGGCTTCTACCTTGCCACTGGCAGCATTGCCCCATCTTCAGCTCCCCACAGTGTCCTTCTGTCTCTGCTGCTATGTCCTTGGCCAGGACTGTCCTTGCTTCTACTGGATCTGGTGGGCTGTATGGGCCTGAAAGCAAAGCTGATGGGTGTCCTGGTCCTCCCTCCTCCCAGCTCAGACCCTTTGCTTCTCTGCCTGCTGCTCCTAATGGCAGTCAAAGGAGGACGCAGCTCCCATGACCCTTTCTGTCGTAGTTCTTCCTGTCAATGCTGTTGTTGCAGAGGGCCTGTCATTGTTCTGGGAAAGTGTGGACAGGCAGCCATAATGCCCCTCCCTGTGGGTCCCACCTTGGAGACCTCATCATTATTCACTACCAGAGACACAAACCAGAAGGTCACCTGGAGTTATGCTTAACTCCTCCTCTCACCTCAGTGTTCATTACATAGGCCAACCCCTGCTAGCTCTGCCTCCCTGTCACAGAATCTCACCTCTTCTCTCCATCCTATAGCCAAAATCCTAGTACTTCCTTCCTTGTTCTCCCATTGCCACCCAACCGGCTTCACCTGCCCGAGTCTTGTGAAGGACCAGTAGGGAGGGCCTGTACCTCTGCTTTTTCTTCACTGAGGCCCTCAACAGGTGGGCCATGGTCTGTCTTTAATCTCACCTCAGTGATTGGCCAGTTGGTGTTTTGAGAAGTTGCATCTTCTCTGTAACCTGTTTTGTATGTTCTTAACTGTTTGGCTCTGGCTTTTGAGGGAGCACCTGGAGAGAGAGGCTTCTGAATTCTCTCCAGGTGCTGAGAATCTCATCCTTTGGAATGGGGTGACAGAGCTATTGGGTCCTTCTCCAGGTCCTAGGGGTTGGTCTACCAATGTTGCTTGGCCAAGGCTAGCCTGCCAGGCTCAGAGTGACTGCTGCATCTCTGTACAGTGTGAGGCACTGTGTGAATGCAGGCCAGGCCCCTAACAGCTCTCCCACATGCCTGTGAGACCTGCTGGGGCCTGCCTAAAGCCAGAGCCACAGTGCGGGCCAGCCTGTGGGGAATTTTTCACATCTGTGAGCCGTAAAAGCCTGTTTCCTTCAGGTCTAGAGTGTATGATGGAAGAAGCAATAAAATTAGGCTTTCTTTCACTTTTGAAACTTCTCTGAAAAAAAAGTAGTTTCTGAGTGAGTTATTTTATAATTAAGAATTATTAATTGAGCTGGACGTGGTGGCACATGCCTTTAATCCGAGCACTCGGGAGGCTGAGGTAGGAGTATTGTGAGTTCGAGGCCGGTTTGGCCTACAACACGAGCGCAAGGCCGGCCTGAGCTACATAGTGCAACCCTGCCTCAAAAAACCAGGGCTGGGAGTTTGGCTCAGTGACTTAAGCGCCTGTTTGACAGGCACAAGGTTGTGAGTTCAATCCCCGGTGCTGCAAAAAAAAAAAAAAAAAAAAGAATTGTTAATTACAAATTTTTTAACCTATTTATCTTTTTGAAAGATAAAGGTACCCTGGATGAATTTTTCATGAATTTTTGTTTCAAAATAGAGTGTGTGAAGAAATTAGTGGAATTAGAACTGTTACCAGTTCTAATATTGCCAGTTTTTCACTTGTCATTGCCAAAATTCTAGCTGTCCCCTCAAGACGTCCAGTCTCCCTGGGCAAAGGGCCTGGCACCTGGGATGTGTGGGCAGAGGCCACGGTGGGGCATCAGGTATGAGGTCCAGCTAACCCTTGCTGCTCCTCAGGCTGCTGTTGAGGTGGTGGCCTTGGGAGCCCTGCCTCCTGCCATGAAGAATGGGACAGTAATACTCTTGTTGGGTTTCTGTGAGAGGTAGCAGAGATGCTGTGCCTCATATACTTATGCTTCATCCAGGTTAGAACCAAAGTGTCCTAAAGGGGAATTTCCATAAAGAAAAAAAAGAGTCCCTACAAGCCTCTCACTCTGGGCATGAATGGGTATTTTGGCCAATGTAAGCGCTTGGTCTCGCGCTACACAGGGAATGACCACATTTAGAGCTGGGGCCTGAGAAAGGCCCAGCCCAGCCACAAGGACACATGCTGGGGACACCAGGAAGGGTTCCTCGATGGCAGACAAAAGCCCAGGAAGGAAGAGCTGAGACATAGACCTAGGCCTGTGTCACAGTCAAGAGAACAGTAACACTGGTGGCAGCTGTGTCCGAATCTTTACCTCTGGAATTCTTTCCTCTGGGTTTCTCATTTCTTTCCCCCTTTTGGGGTAGTGGAGCTGAGTGTGAGACCCATGGGGTATAAACCAGGATGGTGTCACCAGAACCAGACTGGCACACACCTCATTTCCACAAATTAAGAGAATGTGTGGACTACAGGCTCATTAAGATAGCAGCAGACCCACAGCGCTCACCAGCTGTTGGCTCCAGAAGGCAGCAGGTCTCACACATCTGTGGGTCACCCCACCTCCTCTCTCAGTGAACTCATTTCCCCTTTCTCACCCAAAACAGTGGTATCCTGCCTGTCCCCACAGCCTAT
Organism: Dasyprocta punctata; assembly: GCA_004363535.1. Lineage (NCBI taxonomy): Eukaryota > Metazoa > Chordata > Mammalia > Rodentia > Dasyproctidae > Dasyprocta > Dasyprocta punctata. Next base: position 108,459 of record RJWM01003021.1, on the reverse strand, counting down.
CATCCCAGCACACTGGGAGGCTGAAGCAGGAGGATTGTAAGTTCAAACCTATCCTGGGCAACTTAGTGACTTAGTGTGACCCTGTCTCAAAAAAAAAAAAAAAAAAAAAAAAGGCTGGGGACATAGCTCAATCATAGGTAATCCCCAGTACCAAAAAGCAACTACAAGACAAAACAACACCAGTGATACCCTGAGCTACTGAGTTCCATCTATGCATGCCTACATTTCCAACCTTCCCGTGCCTGGAAAGGACAGGTCAGAGGGAGGCAAGGTAGAAGAGGCTATCAGAGTCTCCTCATTGTCCATTCCCTGTCCACTTGCCAAAGGGACCAAATCAAGGGGTTGGAGGCAGCAGTTCCCCCAGCTGGCTGAAGCTCAGTGAAGGAGAATATGGGAGAATGTGCTAGTGACTGAATGAATGAGGAAGGAAATAAACACTACAGTGAGGGAAATAATTAAGGAATGCAGAATTGAGTAGAAGAACAAGGGACAGAGATTGGAACATATTGGGATAGGGGAGGATGAGAGTAGAGCAAATGAAGGCATTGGGACCCAGTAACTTTTCTAGTCCCCAGGCTTGGAGATTTGTCCTGGTCTGCCCTCCATCTGTCCCCATTCGCAGAGGCCTCTAGCCTGGGCCAGCTCTCCTGGTTCTGCCCCTACCTACCCCAATGCCTCATAGCCTTCTCCCAGTCTCAGAGACTGGGGAAACGCCTAGGAGGCAGGTCAGTGTTTATTTTTAGCTCTTACTTCATATGCCTCCTCCTGCCACCCTCCCTTTCTCACTGCTTGCTACAGCAGAGCCAGGAGCAAAAGAGCCAACCAGGCAGGCTTTCTACAACTTGGCTGCCTCCATGAAATAAACCTATGATGGAACAAAGGCCCCAGGGAGTGTGTGACTGCAAGTGACATGCTCTGCTGGGGGATTCCTGGGGGCTCAGGTAAGGGGGCCTCTCCAGGGGCTGGCCCCGAGCTCTTGACATTGGATCTGCCTACTCTATCGGACCACCCTCCCAAGGTACCATCGCATCATTTAGACCAGGGGTGGTGAACCTAGGGCACTCGTGGTGCAGCAGGCTATTATCATTAAAAGCTCTAAAAGGTTCACCACCACTGATTTAGACCATTGCTTCTGGGGCAGGATCTACAGGCCAGACGTGGGGTCAGATTTTGCCAAGCCAAAAAGGTGAGCCAGAGCAGATGGTGCAACTAACAGAGGATGGATATGTGCAGGGACCCAACTCAGCTAGGATGAATGTGTGCCAAGGCAGAGTCAGGGCAGCATTGCTTGGGCTCTGTGTCTGGCCTAGATCCTAAACCTCTTATGCCAATCCTGTGGCTAGGGAAGGGGCTTTTTGTTCATTTCCAGAACTCTCTCTTGGCCTCTGCCTAGGGTCTTTTTGCCATCCACAGTGGGATTTCCATTGTGTCCCCAAGTGATGCTGGGGCAAATGGGGTGGAATTTCAAAGTCAGTCCCTGTGCTCTCCCATGCCTTGTCCATCTCAGGGCTGCGTCTCATCCTGTACAGCACTCTGCAGGCACCTCAGGGATGGACCCTACCAGGCCAAGTAAGCCTAAGACTCAGCCTGTGGCCAGTACTTACTGCTTCACAGGGATTTGTGTGGGGGACACCGGAGCATCAGATAAAGTACAAAGAAATTGGAGCAGAGCTTGTATTGGGTCCTTCAGGGAACAAACTAAGTAGATGGAGGCTTTCTTTTCTTTTCTTTTCTTTTCTTTTTTGTACTGGAGATTGAACTCACAACCTTGCACTTGCCAGGCAGGTGTTTTGCCACTGAGCTATATCCCTGGCCCCAATGGAGGCTTTCTGTAGGATCCTCCTCCACTACTCCATCTCTCTGTCTGGGACATGTGCATGGCTGGGTTCTCTGAAAAGAGCAGCTGCTTCAGCCTCAGGAAGCAGCCTCCACCCTGAGCAACAAGCCTGTTGACCAGGCCAATCCCTTAATACACATGAAGGCCGAACTCCATGCCTAGTCTGACCTCTCCTAAGGCCTAGGGTAGGGATGAAATGGAGCCATGTAGTCAGAAAACCAGGGCAGAATGGTTGACATGGGATCCACCATGGTGACCTGGGTGAGGCTGGGTAACCTGGGGCTCAAGGGCTTCAAAGACTGCCACATGGGCTAGGATCTAACTTGGACTCAGAAACAGCATGTGAGGTGAGTGTGCCATGGTCATTAGCCTGCTTGGTAGCCAGGGTCAGGAGCTACCCCTTTCCCTATACTGCCTGTATGACCCTGTAATTCTTATAATAGTCTATCCTGGTGGCAGCGCTGCTGGTGGAAGCCTGAGTGTCTAGGCACTTAGGGTGAGCAGCAAAAGGAAGGAGTGCCAAGCTTCTACACCCAAGAGGCAAGAACAGATGCAGGTATCAGGGTCCTTGCTCTGGGCTGTACTGTAACCTTCATTCCCCAACAGGTCAGGGGAGGGCCTCAAATTCTAACCTTGGAGGAGGGTCCTGGGCCCTCATCAGCCTCAGACGTACTTCAGGAATCATCCTCTCGGCCCACAGATGCCCAAACCCATCCCTCTGCAGCTCTCTGGAGTTAGGGGACTTAGTTGTGGCTTCTGATGTTCTGAGAGCTTTACCATTGGTACCTGTGTAATACGTGTAAAGACCTGTTCAGGACTGTAGTCCCCATGGAGGCTGTGTGCTGGTTCCTGTCTGTCTTGGTCATGGCTATGTTTTTAGCCCTCAGCCCTGGGCCTGAAACAGTGGTTTACCTTGAGACTGGGGGATAATAGCTAAGAATTGATGCCGGCCCCACACTGGAAGGAACAGTCCAGAGCCCTGAGAGCTGCCAACACCTCTACCCGAGGCTGTTTGCTGGTATTAAACAAGATGACTTGGGCTGGGACTATGAGCAGGGAGGATTGCTCAACCCTCACTCCAAATAGGGCCTTTCCCAGACAGCTTCCCCAGGCCCCAGGTGTGTGCCCTTGTTCAGCACAGCCCTTGCTTGGGGAAGGACAGCACAAATGTCAGACCTGAGAGCTAGGAAGCAGAGGAAGGGCAGCGTCTCCATGTCTGACTGCTACTGCTATTCTGCAGGGGCTCCCAACTTCTGAGCTCCACACCAGCCTTTGAGGGGTAACCTGCTTTCTGAAGTTGGGACCCTGACTTCTCCTTGCACTGCTGTGGCTTCCCCTCATCCACAGTTTCCATTTCCCAGCCCAGTGAAAAGTTCTCTATTGGTTTAGAAAAAGAGCCTTCTTTTTGGCTTGTCATTTGCAGTTTGTATATGTTCATCTTAAGCATGGGGAAGTTTATCAGTTGGGGTAATACATCTTTCAATCTTTTTCTCCTTATGCCTTTGGTCTCATGCTTTAAAAAACCTTCTCTACCCTAAAGGTACAGAACTAGTCATGGAAATATTCGAGAATTCCACTGTCTTTGTGATTCTCATCAACCTCCCTCTTGTTTCCTTACAGAAAACAGAGTGGCTCTGTCTGAACTGCCAAACTAAGAGGTTGCTGGAGGGCAGCCTGGGAGAGCAGACCCCCCTACCCCTGCCCACCTCACAGCAGCCCCCTATAGGGGCTCCTCACCATGCAGCTGGATCAGCCCCGCTGAAGCAGAAAGGCGCACAGGGGCTGGGTCAGCCATCAGGGCCCCTGCCTGCCAAGGCCAGCCCTCAGCCCACCAAGGCCAGTCCTCAGCCCACCAAGGTCAGCCCTCAGCCCACCAAGGCCAGCCCTCAACCCACCAAGGCCAGCCCTCAACCCACCAAGGCCAGCCCTCAGCCTACCAAGGCCAGTCCTGTGCCCACCAAGGCCAGCCCCCAGGCCAAGCCCTTTAAGGCTTCTGAATCTGGCAAGACCCCAAGCAGTGCCCAGGAAAGGAAGACGGGAGTGCCTGCTAAAGCTGAGCCCATACCAAAGCCACCTCCAGAGACAACCCTGCCTCCTGGGACTCCTAAAACGAAAAGCGGAATGAAGAGAATTGAACGTGCCAGCCCTGCTGTCAAGGCTGTCCCAGAAGCCTCCAAGAGTGGGGAGGCAGAGGTCAGTCCCACTGACTTCCCAGGAGCTCTGGCTTTCAAGATGACATAGGCATGGGAAGGGCTTGCCTACCTGGGGGTCTAAGGATATAGGTCAGAGAGGAGGGCAGAGATGCCCCCAGAATGAAAAAGCTAAATGAGGCTTGAGCAGGCCTAGAGAGCCTGAGGTGGAGACTAGTCCCATGCCTGGCACTTTGTTGGGTGCTCTGCTGGGTTTTGACACCCTTTGATCTAGGAAACTTTTTTGATAATCTAGGGCTTCTTGGGGCTAGTCATAGGACCTGTAAGTTATTCAAGGCCAGAGAGGGGGAGGTAGGCTGTAAGCCTTTGGAAGTGTAGAAGCTTTTCCCCAGGGCCTTGGAGTTAACACAGAGATTGCAAATCAGTGTCTGCTTCTTACCCTCCTGCAGGAGCCAATGGGAAAGCCTTACTCTCAGGACCTGTCTCGGAGCCCACAGAGCCTCAGTGACACTGGCTATTCCTCTGATGGCGTCTCCAGCTCCCAGAGTGAGATTACTGGTATTGTACAGCAGGAGGTGGAGCAGCTGGACAGTGCAGGGGTGACAGGGCCACGCCCACCCAGCTCCTCAGAGCTCCACAAGGTGGGGAGCAGCATGCAACCTTTGCTGGAGGCCCAGGCTGTGGCCCCCAGTGCAGAGCGGAGCAAACCACCCTGCAGCACTACCAGTGAGGAGCAGAAGCGGCGGCCCCACTCCTTGTCCATCGTGCCTGAAGCCTTCGACTCTGACGAGGAGCTGGAAGATATCCTGGAGGAAGATGAAGACTCTCTGGAGTGGGGGCACCAGCGAGAGCAGCGGGACACAGCTGAGTCCTCAGATGACTTTGGCAGCCAGCTGAGGCATGACTACGTGGAAGACAGCAGTGAAGGTGGCCTGTCCCCACTTCCACCCCAGCCGCCACTGCAGGCAGCAGAGCTGACGGATGAGGAGTTTATGCGACAACAAATCCTAGAGATGAGTGCTGAAGAGGACAATCTGGAGGAGGATGACACTGCTACCTCAGGGCATGGCCTGGCCAAGCATGGCACCCAGAAGGGTGGCACCAGGCCCAGACCTGAGCCTAGTCAAGAGCCAGCAGCACTGCCCAAGAGGCGTCTACCCCACAATGCCACCACAGGCTACGAGGAACTGCTCTCAGAGGGGGGCCCTACAGAATCCACCGACGGCAGTGGTGCGCTGCAGGGCGGGCTGCGTCGCTTCAAGACAATTGAGCTCAACAGTTCAGGCAGCTACAGCCATGAACTAGATCTGGGCCAAGGCCCTGATACCAGTCTAGAGCGGGAGCCCGAGTTAGAGATGGAGAGCCTGACAGGCTCACCTGAGGACCGCTCCCGTGGAGAGCAGTCCTCCACACTGCCTGCCTCCACACCCAGCTATACCTCAGGCACCTCTCCCACCTCCCTGTCCTCGCTAGAGGAGGACAGCGACAGCAGTCCTAGCCGCAGGCAGCGACTGGAAGAAGCAAAGCAACAACGCAAGGCCCGGCACCGCTCTCATGGGCCCCTGCTGCCCACCATTGAGGACTCCTCGGAGGAGGAGGAGTTGAGAGAAGAAGAAGAGCTACTACGTGAGCAAGAGAAGATGCGTGAGGTGGAACAGCAACGGATCCGCAGCACGGCCCGCAAAACCCGGCGTGACAAGGAAGAGCTGAGGGCCCAGCGGCGCCGTGAGCGCTCAAAGACACCACCCAGTAACCTATCACCCATCGAGGACGCATCCCCAACAGAGGAGCTGAGGCAGGCAGCTGAGATGGAAGAGCTCCACCGCTCTTCTTGCTCTGAGTACTCACCTTCACCCTCCCTTGACTCAGAGGCTGAGGCCCTGGATGGTGGCCCCAGTCGGCTGTACAAGTCGGGCAGTGAGTACAACCTGCCCACCTTCATGTCCCTTTACTCCCCCACTGAGATGCCCTCAGGCAGCTCCACCACTCCCAGCTCCGGACGACCTCTCAAGAGTGCAGAGGAGGCCTATGAGGAGATGATGAGAAAAGCTGAACTGCTCCAGAGGCAGCAGAGTCAGGTGGTAGGGGGCCCCGGGCCCCATGGTGGCCCCTCTCAGCCCACAGGCCCCCTCAGTCAGGGCTCCTTTGAATACCAAAAGGCCCCAGATCATGCCTATGGCAGGGCAGCTCAGCCTGTCCCAGAGGGCACAGCAGCCAGCCTGGGAACAGCTGTGTATGAGGAGATCCTTCAAACATCACAGAGCATAGCCCGCATGCGGCAGTCCTCTTCCCAGGATGTGGCCTTTCCTGAGGACAAGAAGCAGGAGAAGCAGTTTCTGAATGCTGACAGTGCATACATGGACCCAATGAAGCAAAATGGTGGCCCACTTACCCCTGGCACTAGTCCCACCCAGCTCGCTGCCCCTGTGTCTTTCACCACTTCCACCTCCTCCGATAGCAGTGGGGGGCGAGTTATTCCTGATGTCCGTGTCACTCAGCATTTTGCAAAGGAGCCTCAGGACCCCCTCAAGGTACACAGCAGCCCTGCCTTTCCCAGCTCAGCCTCCAAGGAGGTAGGCACATCCTTCTCCCAGGGCCCTGGGACCCCAGCCACCACAGCTGTAGCTCCTTGTCCAGCCAGCCTGCCACGAGGATATATGACTCCAACCTCCCCAGCTGGCTCCGAGTGTACTGCTTCACCATCTTCCACTACGTATAGCTATGGACAGAGCCCAACCACTGCACACTACGGGTCCCAAACTGAGGAGCTTCCCAAGGCCTCCAGTGGCCCTGCTGCAGGCAGCCGGGCTGCCAGAGAGAAAGCCCTGAGCAGGACTGATGGCGAGGCTGGCCCTCCCCATGTTTCCCGGGGGTATTCCTACTTTACAGGCTCTAGCCCACCTCTCTCCCCATCTTCCCCCTCAGAGAGCCCCACATTCTCTCCAGGGAAGCTGGGCCCAAGAGCCACAGTAGAGTTCTCTACACAGACGCCAAGCCCAACCCCTTCCTTAGAAATGCCTCGGAGCCCTGGTACCCCCACCTCTACCTCCATGGTAGCCCAGGGCACACAAACGCCACACAGACCCAGCACACCTCGCCTGGTGTGGCAGCAGACTTCTCACGAGGCTCCTTTTATGGTCATCACATTGGCGTCAGATGCCTCCAGCCAGACTGCGATGGTACATGCCAGTGCCTCCACCTCCCCACTGTGCTCACCTACTGACAGCCAGCCCACCACCCACAGCTACAGCCAGACAACACCTCCAAGTATGTCTCAGCTGCCCCCAGAGCCACCTGGCTTCCCACGAGCTTCCAGCGCTGGTGTAGAAGGTCCCCTGGCACTATATAGCTGGGGCACCCTCCCTGCTGAAAACATCTCCCTGTGTCGGATCTCCTCTGTCCCTGGAACGTCTAGAGTTGAGCCAGGACCCAGGCCCCCTGGCAGTGCAGTGGTAGACCTCCGCACAGCTGTCAAGCCCACGCCTATCATCCTCACTGACCAGGGTATGGATCTGACCTCTCTTGCTGTGGAAGCAAGGAAGTATGGCCTTGCCCTAGATCCCATCCCAGGACGTCAGTCAACTGCTGTGCAGCCTTTGGTTATCAACCTCAATGCCCAGGAGCAGACCCATGCCTTCCTGGGCACTGCCACTACTGTAAGCATTACCATGGCCTCCTCTGTGCTCATGGCTCAGCAGAAGCAGCCTGTGGTGTACGGAGACCCCTTCCAGAGCCGACTCGACTTTGGCCAGGGTTCAGGTAGTCCTGTGTGCCTGGCCCAGGTCAAACAAGTAGAACAGGCTGTCCAGACAGCTCCATACAGAAGTGGGTCCCGGGGAAGGCCCAGGGAGGCCAAGTTTGCCAGGTACAATCTTCCCAATCAGGTAGCACCCTTGGCCAGAAGGGATATGTTAATCGCTCAGATGGGAACCACCCAGAGTATGAGCCTCAAGTCAGGCCCAGTGTCAGAGCCTAGTGCTGAACCCCACCGGGCCATTCCTGCAGAGCTGCGATCACATGCTCTGCCAGGTACCAGGAAGCCACATGCTGTGGTGGTGCAGATGGGCGAAGGCACAGCAGGTACTGTGACCACACTGCTCCCAGAAGAGCCAGCAAGTGCCCTGGACCTCACTGGGATGAGACCTGAGAGCCAGCTGGCATGCTGTGACATGGTCTACAAGTTCCCCTTTGGCAGTAGCTGCACTGGTACCTTTCATCCTGCCCCCAGTGCACCTGAGAAGAGCATGCCAGATACTCCCCTGCCTGGCCAAAGCAGTGACCCCTTCTACAGTTCTCGGGACCCTGAGCCCTCTGAGGCCCCCACCTACCGAGTGCAAGGGGCAGTGGGGCCTAGACCCCATGAAGAGCAGAGACCCTACCCACAAGGCCTCCCTGGTAGGCTGTACTCCTCCATGTCTGACACCAATTTGGCTGAGGTTGGTGTCAACTACCATGCCCACAGGCTTGGGCAGTTCTTTCAGGGCCCTGGACGAGACTCAGCCATGGACCTCAGCTCCCTGAAGCACTCCTACAGCCTGGGCTTTGCAGACGGGCGCTACCTAGGGCAGGGCTTGCAGTATGGCTCATTTACAGACCTGCGCCATCCCACAGACCTTTTGACTCATCCTCTTCCCATGCGGCGCTATAGCTCAGTGTCGAACATCTACTCAGACCATAGGTATGGGCCACGGGGAGATGCAGGTGGTTTCCAGGAAGCCAGCCTTGCCCAGTACAGCGCCACCACAGCCCGTGAGATCAGTCGCATGTGTGCTGCACTCAACTCCATGGACCAGTATGGTGGGCGGCATGGCAGTGGTGGCACTGGCCCTGACCTTGTGCAGTACCAGCCCCAGCATGGGCCTGGGCTCAGTGCTCCACAGGGTCTGGCTCCCCTCAGACCTGGGCTCCTTGGTAACCCTACTTTCCCAGAGGGCCATCGAAGCCCCAGGAACCTGGCCCAGTATGGCCCTGTACCAGGCCAGGGAACAACAGTCAGGCAACTGCTGCCATCCACAGCCACTGTGCGTGCTGCTGATGGTATGATCTACTCAACTATCAACACTCCAATTGCTGCAACCCTGCCCATCACTACCCAGCCTGCCTCAGTACTGCGACCCATGGTGCGTGGTGGCATGTACAGGCCTTATGTGTCTGGTGGAGCCACAGCTGTGCCACTCACCAGCCTCACACGAATACCCATGATTGCCCCCCGGGTACCTCTTGGGCCCGCAGGGCTGTACCGATATCCTGCACCAAGTAGATTCTCCATTTCTTCAAGTGTCCCACCTGCTGAGGGGCCGGTCTATCTGGGGAAACCTGCTGCCAAGGCCCCAGGGTCAGGCCCCCCTGCCAGGCCAGAGCTGCCAACAGGGGCTGCCCGAGAAGAACTTCATTCCACAGCTGCCCCTGCTGCTGTCAAGGAGTCTGTGGCAGCTCCAGCTCCTGCCCCACTGCCTGGCCAGAAGCCACCAGGAGATGGGGCTGCTGCTGGAGGTGGCAGTGTGGCCCTTGGCCGGCCTGGCCTTGAGAAGGAGGAAGCATCTCAGGAAGAGCGGCAGCGGAAGCAACAGGAGCAGCTGCTACAGCTGGAGAGAGAGAGGGTAGAATTGGAGAAGCTTCGACAGCTGCGGCTGCAAGAGGAGCTAGAGCGGGAGAGGGTGGAGCTCCAGAGGCACCGTGAGGAAGAACAGTTGCTGGTGCAGCGGGAATTGCAGGAGTTGCAGACCATCAAGCACCATGTGCTGCAGCAACAGCAGGAGGAACGCCAGGCTCAGTTTGCTCTGCAGCGGGAGCAGCTGGCACAACAGCGTCTGCAGCTGGAGCAGATCCAGCAGCTACAGCAGCAGCTACAGCAGCAGCTAGAGGAACAGAAGCAGCGGCAAAAGGCCCCCTTTCCTGTGGCCTGTGAGGCCCCTGGCCGAGGGCCTCCCCCAGCTGCCCCTGAGCTGGCCCAGAATGGCCAGTACTGGCCACCCCTCACCCACACTGCTTTCCTTGCTGTGGCAGGGCCTGAGGGGACTGGGCAGTCCCGTGAGCCTGTGCTGCACCGGGGCCTCCCCAGCTCTGCCTCGGACCTGTCACTGCAGACTGAGGAGCCGTGGGAGGCAGGCCACAGTGGCATCAAGAAGCGGCACTCTATGCCCCGCCTGAGGGATGCCTGTGAGCCAGAGTCAGCGCCTGAGCCCTATGTGGTCAGGAGGATTGCAGACAGCAGTGTGCAGACAGATGATGAGGATGGTGAGGGCCGGTATCTCCTGACTCGCCGTCGCAGGACACGGCGGAGCACTGACTGCAGCGTGCAGACCGATGACGAGGACAATGCCGAGTGGGAGCAGCCAGTGCGCCGCCGCAGGTCTCGTCTTTCCCGGCATTCTGACTCAGGCTCCGATAGCAAGCATGATGCCACTGCCTCATCATCCACTGCCACCACCACTGCTAGAGCCATGAGCAGTGTGGGCATCCAAACAATCAGTGACTGCTCCGTGCAGACAGAGCCCGACCAGCTGCCCAGGGTCTCTCCAGCCATCCACATCACAGCTGCCACTGACCCCAAGGTGGAAATCGTCAGGTACATATCGGCACCAGAGAAGACTGGGCACGGGGAGAGCCTGGCCTGCCAGACAGAGCCAGACGGACAGGCCCAGGGTGTGGCTGGGCCGCAGCTTGTAGGCCCAACTGCCATCAGCCCCTACCTGCCTGGCATTCAGATCGTCACCCCAGGGCCCCTGGGCAGATTTGAAAAAAAGAAGCCAGATCCTCTGGAGATTGGGTACCAGGCCCACCTGCCCCTGGAGTCCCTCTCCCAGCTTGTGAGTCGCCAGCCTCCCAAATCCCCCCAGGTCCTCTACTCACCAGTCTCACCCCTGTCCCCACATCGGCTCCTGGATACCTCCTTTGCTTCCAGTGAGAGGCTGAACAAGGCTCATGTGAGTCCCCAGAAGCACTTCACAACTGACAGCGCCCTTCGCCAGCAGACGCTGCCTCGGCCCATGAAGACCCTGCAACGGTCCTTGTCTGACCCTAAGCCCCTCAGCCCCACCGCCGAGGAGTCTGCCAAAGAGAGATTCTCCCTCTACCAGCACCAGGGGGGACTGGGTAGCCAGGTATGGGCACAGGGGCTGGTACAGGGTGGGACAGGGGTCTCTGCCTAGCCTGAGGGCCCCCTAGAGGGCGGGGTTTCTCCTTGGGTGGGAATGGAATCGCCCCTGGTTCCAGAGACCTAGGGGAAGGAGTGGAGCAATAGACCTCAATGCACATCTGACAGAACCCACAGCCTGGCAAGGACAGCCGGGGCAAAGACACACATACATGGGCCCCCCATCATCCATCTAGACACCTCACAAGAAGCCTCCTTTCTCCCAGCCTGTCCTCTCACTCTCAGTATAGTCTATCCCCACTGCCTCTCCCTCAGTTTTCAACTCCCATCTGGGCACCTTTCACTCCAGACTTTGTTTGTTTGTGGATGTTTATTTTCTGAGAAATGAGGACCTTGGCTCTGACAGGGCAGCTTCCCACTCACCAACCCCACCCTTGTTCTCATTGCCCCACAGCAAAGCCGAGCCCCTATCCTAGAACCTGAGACCCATCCCAGGGGGCTTCAGCGTGTTGTCTGCCTCACCATGCTCCCTGCCTCCAGTAACTCTGATCACACACGTATCTTTTCCTCTAGATAGAGGCTCCTCGTGTGTGGCTAGTGGCATGCTGGACTGGGAGGTAGCCTGGCCACGGGCTGTGGTGATAGGGAGGATGGGGTTGTGAGGGCCTAATGCCAAGGACTTTGAGCACCAGGCTTTTCCCAGAGGCTCTGAATCCTCTGGAAGTTTAGGCAGGTAAGACAGGATGAGATGAGTGTCTTAGAGTTAGGGCACAATGTGGGTTAGTGGGCTGAAAGAATAGACCCTGGGGAGAGAAGGTAGGAGCCAAAGGCATCGAGAACCATGTTTACCCATTTTCTGGTTTTGGTGCAGAGAAGAAAAAAGTAGAGCCCAAGATGGGGTTTGTGGAGATGATAGTTTTGGAGGTGGGGAATGAAGAGCCTCAGGTATTTTTACAGTGGGGATGGCATTAGGAATCAGGATTGGCAGAGAGGGCCGAGTAGGGAGGTAGGCACACAGGTCCCATGCCTCACCTGTGAGTCTGGGCTGAGATAGGCCCTCATGGTGTGTGGCCAAAATAAGAAAAGACAGACAACAGAATGAGGAGTTTAAAAAGCTGAATTTATTCTACTTAAAGGCCCACATTTGTTCTAAGACCTGGGAGCACACTATCAGTTTATGACATGGTAAAAGTTTCTTAGCAAGGTCAGAAGTAAGAATCTTGGTGTCATCCAATTTAGGTGGTCCAAATTGGGGGAATAGGAGCTGGCAGCCTTAAGGTAGCAGCTGTGCCAAGTGAGGAGGGTGCGGTGGAGGGCACAGCTGGCTCAGCTAGGAAACCTTGAGCAGGAAGCCATGCTGCTGGAGAAAGGCCTGCTCGGGGTTCTAGAGAACAGCTGGCTGACGAAGGGATACCAAGAGGGTTTGGCAGAGGTTAGTCCAGAGCCACTAGAGGAGTAGGGTGGGCAGGTAGCTGAGCAGTGAGCCACTCTAGAGAGGAGTGGGACAGAGAGCACAAAGAGACTCATCCTGCAACACCAGCACATACCTTTCCCTATGATCCTCTTGAGGATCTGGTGGGCCACTCCTTGGCACTTCCCCCATTCATGCCTTCCACTGCCATCAGACTCTATGGGCTTCTAGGTCCCAAACCCAGAGTCAGACCTGTCCTGTCCTCACCTCCATGAGAGGTGAGGCCACTGGAGAAGTGCAGGGGTTCTCAAAGACACCATGTATGGAAACCAGAACAAAAGCCAATTGCCCCCTCCTCCCTGGCCACTTCCCAGAGCTCTGGGAAGGAGAAGGACTACAAACCAAAACTGGTGGGTGGGGCAAGGTCAGACCTCTCGGCTACCTGGTAAATCAAGAAACCAATAATGCAGAGTCTAGTCCCTGGGTTTTTTTACCCCATACCCTATCCAGTCACCCTCACCTTGGGTCTCAGTGCTGCCCACCCTTCCCTCTGTCTCAGGTGTCGGCGCTGCCACCCAACGGCCTGGCCCGCAAGGTGAAGCGGACACTGCCCAGCCCCCCTCCAGAGGAGGCTCACCTTCCCCTGGCTGGCCAGGCCCCCCCACAGCTGTATGCAGCTAGCCTGCTGCAGCGAGGGCTGGTGGGGCCCACCACCGTCCCTGCCACCAAGGCCAGCCTGCTTCGGGAGCTGGACCGGGACCTGCGCCTGGTGGAGCATGAGTCCACCAAGCTGCGCAAGAAACAGGCGGAGCTGGACGAGGAGGAGAAGGAAATTGACGCCAAGCTCAAGTATTTAGAGCTGGGCATCACACAGCGCAAAGAGTCTCTGGCCAAAGACCGGGGTGGCCGTGAATGCTCACCCTTGCGCAGCCTTGGTGCACATCGAGATTACCTTTCAGACAGCGAGCTCAACCAGCTGCGGCTACAGGACTGTGCCACTCCCACTGGCCAGTATTCAGGCTTCCCAGCCTCGGCTGCCGCACCAGCCACTGCTGCAGCCCCCACTGCCTTCCAGCAGCCCCGATTCCCTCCTCCAGCCCCACAGTACACTGCAGGCAATATTGGGCCAACTCAGAATGAACTCCCAGCCCACCAGGCACCCACCTACCCTGGCCCCAGCACATACCCAACACCTGCCTTTCCACCCAGCACCACTTACCCAGCCGAGCCTGGCCTGTCAAACCAGCAGGCTTTCTGCCCCTCAGGCCACTATGCAGCCCCAACACCCATGCCGACCACACAAAGCACCCTTTTGCCTGTCCCAGCTGACAGCCGTGCACCTCACCAGAAGCCACGCCAAACATCGTTAGCTGATTTGGAGCAAAAAGTGCCCACCAACTATGAGGTGATCGCCAGCCCTGTTGTGGCCATGTCTTCAGCCCCCTCTGAAACCAGCTACAGTGGACCAGCAGTGAGCAGTAGCTATGAGCAGGGCAAGACCCCTGAACTGCCCCGGGCCAGTGACCGTGGCAGTGTGAGCCAGAGCCCAGTCCCGACCTACCCCTCTGACTCACACTACACCAGTCTGGAGCAGAATGTTCCTCGGAACTATGTGATGATTGATGACATCAGTGAACTGACCAAGGACAGCACTGTCCCTGATAGCCAGCGGCTGGAGCCTTTGGGTCCAGGCAGCAGTGGGCGTCCTGGGAAGGAGCCTGGAGAACCAGGTGTCCTTGAGGGCCCCACACTGCCCTGCTGCTATACCAGAGGAGAGGAGGAATCTGAGGAGGACTCATATGATTCCCGTGGGAAGGCTGGCCATCATCATCGGAGTGTGGAGAGCAATGGACGACCCACTAGCTCCCACTACTACAGTGACAGCGACTATAGGCATGGGGCTCGAGTAGAGAAGTATGGTCCAGGGCCCGTGGGGCCCAAGCATCCCTCCAAGAGTCTAGCTCCAGCTGCAGTCTCCTCAAAACGAAGCAAACACCGGAAGCAGGGGATAGAGCAAAAAATCTCCAAGTTCTCGCCTATTGAAGAGGCCAAGGATGTGGAGTCAGACCTGGCCTCTTACCCCTCACCTGCTGTCAGTAGCAGCTTGGCCTCTCGGGGCAGGAAGTTTCAGGATGAAATCACCTATGGGCTCAAGAAGAATGTGTATGAGCAGCAGAGATACTATGGGGTGTCCAGCCGGGATGCAGCAGAGGAAGATGACCGCATGTACGGGGGGAGCAGCCGGTCCCGGTTGGCATCTGCATACAGTGGAGAAAAGCTGTCCAGCCACGATTTCAGTGGCCGAGGCAAAGGGTATGAACGGGAACGAGAGGCTGTGGAGCGACTTCAGAAAGTGGGCTCCAAGCCTTCATCCCTGAGTATGGCCCATGGCCGGGCACGGCCCCCAATGCGGAGCCAGGCCTCTGAGGAAGAGAGCCCTGTCAGTCCCTTGGGGCGGCCTCGCCCTGCTGGGGGCACACTGCCTCCAGGGGATACCTGCCCACAGTTCTGCTCCAGCCACTCCATGCCTGATGTCCAGGAACATGTCAAGGATGGACCTCGAGCCCACTCGTATAAGCGTGAGGAGGGTTACATCCTGGATGATTCCCACTGCGTGGTTTCTGACAGTGAAGGTAATGGCAGCTGGGGGTGATTTCTGCAGATGCTCAGCCCCTGGGGGACCTGCCCACCTGTGGGCCCCAGGCCCCAAATGTCCCAGGAGGGTCAGCATGACATCTCATCCAGTGGGCCCTGCCGTGGGCTGCCCTTGCTTGTTTCACTTGTACCCTGCTAGCTGGTTAAGGGAGGGTGGGCTGGGGCCTAGTGATCTGCTTGTGGCTGTGGTGCCCACTCTCGTCTCCTTGCATGGCTTCAGCTAGGCCTGCCCCTGAGGCCAGCCCAGGGGTTGATGGTGTTCTGTTTTTGGTCCCTGAAGCATATCACCTGGGCCAGGAGGAGACGGACTGGTTTGATAAGCCCCGGGATGCACGCTCTGATCGGTTCAGGCACCATGGGGGCCACGCAGTCTCCTCCTCCCAGAAGCGAGGCCCTGCCAGGCACAGCTACCATGACTACGATGAACCCCCTGAGGAAGGCCTGTGGTCTCATGATGATGTTGGTCCAGGCCGCCATGCCCAAGCCAAGGAACACCGGCACCACAGTGAGCACGGGAGGCATGCAGGCCGCCATGCTAGCGAGGAGCCGGGAAGGCGAGCTGCCAAATCACATGTTCGGGACCCAGGTCGCCATGAGGCCCGGCCCCACCCTCAGCCCAGCTCTGCCCCAGCCATGCTGAAGAAGGGTCAGCCTGGGTACCCCAGCCCAACTGATTACTCCCAGCCATCTCGTGCTCCAGCAGCATACCACCACACCTCTGACAGCAAGAAGGGCTCCCGGCAGGCCCACTCTGGGCCTGCTGCACTGCAGCCAAAGTCAGAACCCCAGACATTGCCACAGTCGCAAGGTCGGCAGGCAGCTCCAGGGCCACAGCAATCACAGCCACCACCATCCAGGCAGATGGCCTCAGGGGCAGCATTGCGCCAGCCACAGATGCAACAGCAGCAGCAGCAGCAGCAGCAACAGCAACAGCAGCAGCCAGGTCTTGGGCAGCAGCCTCCCCAGCAGGCCTCATCACAGGCCCGGCCACAGCAGCAGAGCCAGCCAACTGCCAGGGGCCCAGCCTCTGCTGCCAGTCAGCCAACAGGGAAGCCCCAGCCAGGCCCCACAACAGCTACAGGCCCCCAGCCAGCAGGACCGGTGAGTAGGGTCTCACCCAGGGCAGATGCTACAGCTGAAGCTTGGACATCCCTTTGGATCCAGGGTGGGTGTGGGCAAGGTTGGTGGGCAAGATAACAGCTCTAGGTTCTGTGTTGCAGCCACGGGCAGAACAGGCAGATGGCTCTAAAGTGACAACCAAACCACCCCAACAGGGGAGGGCTCCCCAGGCCCAGCCAACACCAGGACCTGGACCTGCAGGTGAGCCTGCCCTTTGGTGCCCTCAGCTATGCCCCCAGTTTGTTCTCTCCCTATAACCACCTGCAAACTAAGCTCCCCTACTGCACACCTGCAATCCCCAAGAAAGTGCCTAGTAGGCTGCTGACCTACCAGTAAAAAATGATCCTGGGGTTAGAATGAGCCCATGGGGTCACTGGCATTGGGGCCTTAGAGCCCAGGCGACTGTGGGCATAGAACAGAAGGTACTGGTGAGCACAAGGACTATTCCTTCCTCTTCTGTCCTCTCTGCCATCTTGTCCACTTCTTCCTTTTCCTCCTTTTCTTCTTTACCTTCCTCAACCTCTTTTCTGCTTCCTTCCATCCCTTCTCTTCCGGTTCTTCCTGTCTGTACTCTTCTAGCCTTCCCCTCACCCTCCTACCTCACAGGGTACCTGTGTTCATGTGCCTCATGGCTCCTTTCCTACTCAGACCCTGAACAGCCAGGCCAGGGCACACTCATGATGGTGGTTTCTATTTCCATAGGCGCAAAGGCTGGAGCCAGGCCTGGAGGGCCCCCTGGGGCTGCTCCTGGCCAGCCAGGTGCCGATGGGGAGAGCGTACTCTCCAAGATTCTCCCTGGTGGGGCCGCAGAGCAAGCCGGCAAGCTGACAGAAGGTACGCATTGCCTGTAGCCAGGTCTGTAGTGGGAAGCCACTCCAGGGCTCTACACTGGTGGAGACTGGGTCTGTGGGATGGTTCCAGGCCCAGTAGTCTAGGCATAGGTCAGCACAAGGGCCTACCTGCTTCCGCCCAGTGGTCTTCTGGACAGTCCTTGCCCCTTGGGTCAGGTCTGTCTCACTATGTTAAATGGCCCAATTTCCTGATGCCTTTCTCCTCTTTCTATGTCATAGCTGTCTCTGCTTTTGGCAAAAAATTCTCCTCGTTCTGGTGACCTTGCCCAACAGGGTGAGTATGAATGACCTGTACCTGACCTGTCCTGAAAAATGCCTGAATTATTGGCGGGGGTGTGAGATCGGGGTGTGTTTCTAGTCTTCTGTGGAAAGTGTGGGTGGAGCTGCAGGGTGCTCTCCTGGAGTATGTGTGTATAGTGGTGGTCTGTTCACAGAGCCCCTGACGTAGGGCCAAATGAGCAGACGTTTCCAGCAAAGAGAAGCCAGAGTCAGTCTCCTCTTGTCTTCCTCACCATCCCCTGTCTGGCTGCAGAGTTCTCACAGCTGTGGGTTGGTGTTGGTCTGTAGGTTGCGACCCTGATGCGGCTTCTTTCCAACCTTCCCCTGCAAATGCCCCACAGGCTCTTGAAGACATGAAGACAAATGTCATTGCTGTGGAAAAATCTCTGGAGTCAAAGGCCTGGGCGCAGCTCTGGACTCTGCGTATAACAGTGAGTCTCAGGACCAAAGTAGGATGTGCCTCAGGAGGGCATGAAGGGCTATAGTCACCCAGTCTCTCCAAGTATGAACTAAGTAAAAACTGGACATTGGCCCAGCAGTCCCCTGGGAGACAGAGGTCAGTGTGCTGACTGATAAGTCAAGTACCTTGGGGAAGGGTCTAGTGATGCCAAATGCATCCCAATACTTGAGGTCTATATTTTGCACTCTGAATTCAAAGTCATTCTTGAGGACAAGATAGCCTATGATTCCTGAAGGGGACACATCCCCCTGACTAGAGTGTGCTAGAGTCTCCCAGCCCGGCAGAGCTTAGCAGCTTTGGGCATGAAGTCAGGACACTGTTGGCCTCACAGGCTGAACTCGTGATCCACAGGATGAAAGAGTAGAATGAATATGGAGGCAGACAGGAGAGGGACTTAGAGGCAAGGGGGGCCCATGGCCAAAAAGTCTCAGCCCCAGGCTAGGTCAGAATAGAAGGGCCTGAAGATGGGAGCTCTGGCTCTGTCTAGATGCCATGCCAACATCAGATGGGATGCTGGCTCCTGGAATGTGCCTTGGCCTTGCCCTGAGCCATGCTGCTGCAAGGGGCTGAGCAGGTGCGCCATCCAGCATTGGAGGAATGTGGCCTGGTTGTTGGTACTGCTCTGTGCATGGCCAAGGACCACCTCCCATTATTCCATAGCCCTGAACCCTGCCCCTCCTTTGGCACTCCAGGGCTGAGAATGCGGAGGCTTGTGTATGGTATCCATAGCAGGGGCTGGCAGTCAACAAGCAAGTCATTTCATGGGAGCCCAGCAAGTACCCTAGCTTAGGCTGGACTTCTTATACCAGCGAAGGAACTGAATATGATGGTCAAAGGCTACCTGTCACTGGTGGAGCAATGGGTAGGGCAGGAAAGGCCATCTTCCATCCATGTGGTCAACAAATGTTTGTCAAGCCCCAAGTGTGTGCCAAGCTATTTCAGTCACTGGGAATACAGCAAGAAACAAAACTGAAATCCTGCCCTCAGAAAGTGACAATTCTAGCTGGGCATGGTGGCGCACGCCTTTAATCCCAGCATTCGGGAGGCTGAGGTAGGAGGAACGTTGTGAGTTCGAGGCCAGCTTGGGCTACAACACGAGCACAAGGCCAGCCTGAGCTACACAGTGCGACCCTGCCTCAAAAAAAACAGGGCTGGGAGTTTGGCTCAGTGGCTTAAGCGCCTGCCCTGGCAGGTGTGAGGTTGTGAGTTCAATCCCCGGTGCCGCAAAAAAGAAAAATAAAAAAACAAAAAAACCCTGACAATTCTTTAAGGGATATGGAGAATAAATAAGTTTAAAAATAAAAATCTAGGGCCAGGGAAGTACAAGGTTGTGAGTTCAATTCCCAGTGCCGAAAAAAAAATAATAAAATAAAATAAAAATTAAGTTTCAAGGTAATTTCTGAAGGTAGTACATGCTATAAAGCCTGTGAAGTAGGGTGATCAGAGCAGTGGGATCTGATCTAGAGAAAGTGGTCAGAGCTGAAGGTGTGTGGGACAAGGCCTGGAGGTAGAAAAAAAACTGCCATGGGGTCTGCCCAGAGGAAGGAACAGTGCCAGCAGAGGTTCTGGGGCAGAATGAGCCTGGTAGGCTTCTGGGACAGGCAGATCAGCACAGTGAGAGCTATAGCAGAGGGGAGGCAGTCAGGGGTAAAGTCCAAGGGGGTGGGAGCTAGCTGGTATGGCTTTGTAAGGTAAAGGAAAGAGCATCCTGCTGCCCTGACTGCACTGTAGGCTCCTTGCTGCTTTTTTGCTCAGTGGGCTGTTTCCTTGGAGTCCCTCAGAATGGATATGGAGTCAGAGCAGTCCTGGGAAGAGGGAAGCAGGGACAACCCATGGCCCAGGTTGGGAGCACCCACCTCTGGTTTGGGGTCAAGGGACTATTGGGGGAAAGGCAGCACAGGTAAGACTTTGTTCTGTATTCTGTCACATAGTGCGGGGCCACTGAGACCATGGGATTTGTAGTTAAAGGAGACTACAAATCTAGCATTTAGCTAATGTCAAAGCTGCTGTGTGGGTCCATCTCCTAGGAGTTTGATGTCAGTTTCAGAGATGGGTTAGGAGAGGCTCACCATTTGAAACAAAACTCTGTCTGCTCACTCTTAAAGCAAAAATAACTGGAACTTTTAGCCAGTTGTGGTGACACATGCCTATAGCCCCAGCACTTAGGAGGCTCAGGCAGGAGGTCTGATCTAGCTGAAGAGATCAAGAGAATTCAAGACCAGCCTGGGTTACATAGCAAGACCCTACCTCAAAAAAAGAAAGAGGGCTGGGGATATAGCCCAGCAGCATAAGCACCTGCCTGGCAAGCATGAGATCATGAGTTTGATCCCTGGTACCAAAAAAAAAAAAAAAAAAAAAAAAAAGAACGTTGAGCCAGGCACAGTGGAGCGGGCCTATTGTCTTAGCTGCTTTCAAGACTAAGATGATGGCATCTTTCCAGCCAGGAGCTTAGGGCCAGCCCAGGCAACACAGTAGTAGGACCCTGTCTCAAAAAAACAAAAAAACAAAACAAGGCTAATCAAAAAATACAGTATGTCTTTAAATTTTTAAAAACTATTATAGTAAAAGATCCAATGCTGCCAGGCATGGTGACTCATGCTTGTCATCCCAGACTTGGGCAGCGGAAGCATGAGGATCACCGTGAGTTCAAAGCCAGCCTGCACTACATAGCAAGACCTTGTCTCAAAAAAAAAAAAAAAAAAAAAAAAGACCCATTGCCATTCATCTCCTCAAAGTCTAACACACTTATCCCATCATTATTGCCACTTTCTGAAGCAGCTCTGGAAGTTCTCTTTTGTAACTTTACAAGGTATAATTAAAAATATGGTGAATGCTGCTTCTGAGTGCCATTCAACAGAAAGGCAGGCTCATAAAAACATTAAGGTATATCACCTTATTCACCAGATCTGGCACTGTTTGACCTCTGGCTGTTCCCCAAAGTCAAAATGACCATGAAGGTTTAAATGCTTTGAATGGATTCAGAACATCAAGGTGGCCATGACTGTACAACTCATTCATGAAAGAGGACATCCAGAACTGATTCAGAAAATGGCAATAAAAATGAGATAAATGTATTTGAAGCATGGGAGAATATTCTGAGGGGAATTAATAGCAATATTTTTTTACTGTAATAATTTTTATAATTTAAACATTTTTATGATTGCACCTTGTATGTTCCTTCCTGGCAGAATGAATTGTTCTTTTTCCTTCTCTCTGTGAGCTTCAAGCTGCCCAAATGCCCATTTCCTGACACCTCAGTGGTGCTGGGCCCTTGGCACATGGCCAGCATCTGAGAGGAATGTGAGGGTGGGAAGCAGCTGCCCACAGTTTTTGACCAAACCTTTCTTTCTTTTCTTTGTCTCTCCCTCCCTTTTCCCCCTTCCTTCCTTTTCTTTTCCAAGCATCTACAAGCTGGCAAACCCTTGGCCCAAAGACTCACAGCAAGTGGGCTGTGGCAGGCAGGACTCAGATGAGGACAGGATGTCTCCTAACAGCAGCTGCCTGAGTGGAGCACATGCTGGACAAGTTGGGACCATTGGCCTGGGGGCCTTTGTCTTTCCAGAGACACTGTCTTCCTCCGCCAACTATCGTGGGGAGGGAAGCGCTCTCTCCAGAACCCTGCCACTGTGGCTGTCTGCCATTTTGCCCACAGCCAGCCAGGCTTCCAGTGCGTTATACACAGAGTTTGGGAGCACACTGCCCTCCTTCCAAGATGCCAGAAGTTTTTCCACAGCCTTGGAGAGGGGCTTTGACTGGACGCCTTGTGCTCCGTTTCCTTCACATTCCAGCTGGCTCGGATCCCTCTGTACCCACAGAGCTCTGCTGTTTCACGCTGCCCTGGGGTGACAGCGGAGCAGACTCCACGTGGCCAGCACAGGGTTGGGAGAACTTTACAAACATTAGGACCTAACACTGTCTCATTGCTGAAATAAGAGGCCATAGCACCGAAAAGCAGCATGGGCACTGGCTGAGGCTTCTCCCAGCCCAAGGGTGGCGGTGTGCTACACACCTGCCATTCTCTTAAAGCCATCCCCCAGCCATCTCGAGCTCCCCAGCGGCACCGCCATTGTCTCAACCAGCCGGCTCCTCATCCGTACACCTGGGGATTTCTTTTCATTTCAATAACAGCCTTAATCATTCCAGTTTGATTTATGTGTATACCTCATAAACATTTTTCTTTCTCTCTCTTTCCCTTTCTCTTTTTTCTTTGTTCAACCCCTTTGCCTCTCCCCTCCACTACCACCTTGTGACTGATGGTTTGGTTTCCTCTCTGCTCTGCCCCTGCTCAGCACATGGAGAATGTTGATAAGAAGCAATAGGGGGCAACAGGCCACCAAGAGCACAACCCCAGGGCGAGGCCTAGGGAGGCCCCTCAGCCCGCCTCTGTTTACTGTGCAATTCCAGTCCTTCTTAAGCCATCACCAGTGGGTGTGCTCAGAGCAGAGGAGCCAGGGCTTCTGCCAGCTGGGGGAAAGGCCCAGAGCCCTGTGTGGGGGAGTATGGCACCATCTGTCTACCTGGTGGGCATTCCCCCACAAGGCTCTTCTCTGGGGGACTGCCCTTCATCTTGGGCACACCCACAAGTCTCATCTTTAACTTTCTATGCAATGAAATATAAACCCTCAAAGACAACTGTTAATATTTAATAAATTCCATGTTATGTATAAGGAGTTAATTGCAAACATGCGATTGAGAAACTGGATAGATATGCTCATATCACCACTCTCAACCCCTGCTCCCACCGTGTGTGTGTGAAATTCTGTCTGTGGCATGTTTGACCTGTGGCAGGACTCGCTGCTGCCAGGTGAGTCACCGCCTGTCCCGCAGTGGAGCATGCACAGCTCGCAGCCTCTTTGCACGATTTCATCCATTTTAAATGCTCGACCCTCTTGCTTGGAGTTCTTTTGCCTCTGAACCTCTCCTTCAGGAACACTTCTAGCGACTTCTGCACAAGCTAGTGAGGACCTGCCAGAATTGTTGCCTGAGTGTGCCAGGCTGCAGGGCAGATAGGACAAAATTCCACATATCCTGCACTATCCTCTGTTCAAGACAACAGGTAAAACAGGAAACCCTGGAGTAGACACAATAGTAGGAGCCTGTGTAGGATGCATGTGTATGAAAGTTCTGAAGGTTTGCCCTATGGTTTATATCTGTATCCATTTTCTCCTCCTACTGTAGCCCTCAGCCAGAGCTGTCTGGGTAACCTTCCCAGTGGGGCACTGCTCAAAGACAGAGCTGAGCTGCATCCCTGACCAGAGAGGCAGGTGCCAAGGGCAGAGTCAGACTGTGCCCTAGGGATCCCATAAACCTACTCCATCCCTCTCCTTTGTGGTCAAGAGGCTCAAAGGACTGTATGTCAAGAGATCTGGGCTAGAGCCAGAGGAGAAAAAGGCACTTGGGGAGAGCTGGGCTCCTGGCACTTGTCTTTGACTGACAGTATCATCTGGAGCAGCTGAACCGTTCACATAAACAGTGGCTTTAAGCTGAGCTTCTTGGGAAGCATCTCAGTAGCAGGACTTACTAAGGTTCTGTGTGGCCCTTTCATCATCCATCCCTGGGACCTCCCTTCCCTACCTGGGTACCCAGTGTCATCAGTTTCTCCACTGCTGGGCCAGGAGTGGGGCAGGCAGTAGCTGCCTACCCCTCAAGGCCTGACCTTCCTCCAGAGCACTCTGGTTTGCATCATGCATTTCTCAGGGGTCCACCTTTCTCTTGTTTTTCTATAAGGCCTATACACCCCTTAAGAGAGGGGTCCTGGCCCACCTCTGGCAGCTGTAGATAAGACAGACAGCTGCCAACCTACATGTTGGACCTGGACTCCTGGGATTTGGCCTCCCTTATTCTGTAAGACAGCTGCCTCATCTCCAAAGATCAGGCCTGGGCTATATGAGGCCTTCTGAGCAAGGGCTGAGGGAGGCCATCATCTAGTTCCTCTAGCCACTCAAGGTCTGTGTAGGATGCCCTAGCTGGATATTTGCAGAGCAAGGCAGTAACCCTTTCCACTAATGGCCAGGGGATGGGACAGGGAGCAGAATGTAGGCAGGTTCCATCTCAGGCTTTCAAGTACTGGCTTTTCAGCGGATTTCCTTTCTAGCCAAACCCTGAGTTTCAAATGCCTGACATCTGGCACTCCCGATCCCCCAGTGAACACACAGGACAAATCATTGCCCCTCTATGAAGACTGTGAAGACTGCAGCAGGCCTCTGGATCATGGCAGTTATGGCCCTTATGTGGAGGCAGCAGTGACTCAAGGGGCCATGCAGCCAGAGGCTGAGGGACTAGCATTTGGTGCTTGGGAAGCAAGAGCAATATGCACTTTCCCTATGGACTAGAGGTCTCCAGGATGCAGTCTAGGCCTTCTCTGGTTACCCCTCCAGGAGTCATGTATAAGGGCACTCTCTCTTCTTCCTGTCGGAGGGCCCAGGCACTCATCTCACAGTGACAGCCCTTCCCCATTCTCTCAGGCCTTGGGCAGAGCATGTGATCTCAGGGCCACATTGAAAGAGCAGAAGTGGTGGCAACTCTGGAACCTGTAGGAATTTTCAGGACAGTGCAATCTCACTCTATTAGACCCTTCCCTGCTCCCTCCCCCCATCCATGCTGTAAATACTTGTCATCATGGACTCAGACAGGATCAAAGGGACAGGCCTAATCAACTGAAACTCCTTGGAGATGCCATCTGTCTCCCTGGATGCCAGTGCCCTGCTGCTGTGTGCACTGGGGTAGTACTAGAGAGCCATGGAAGTCATGAGATACTGTGTGGATGCATGTGAACATGCGTGTGCGTGTGTGTGCGTGTCTGCTTCATTCAGCCTCTGGGGTCAAATCAGCTCCTTCTCCAAGTGCAGCAACCTGGAGAGTGGTGGCCACCAACACCTTTTCCTCTAGCTTCCCTGTCTTGTTTTTGCTTTTCTTTCTCTCCTTTCTCTCTCCCTTCTTCTTTTTTCCTTCTCTCCTTCTTTGAGGGGGGAAGAGTGCTGTACAGTCAAACAAGTTTACAGTTGTAAGTGCAATGACCCGAGTCCTCCACATGACCTTGTGAATTGTGTGCCGTCCTCCTGTGCTCTGTGAGAACTCGTGGTACTTCAGTGTCCCTCCCCATCCTGTATTGTGACAAGGTAATTCTGTGGCATCAGAATAAAAAGACTTGATATAAACAACCTACTGACTGTCTCTGGGATGGTTTCTAAGTAGAAAGGCTTAGCCAAAGGAGTAACTCCTCAAATTTGTGACCATTCTGTTCTCAGTTAAAAGGAAAAGAATAAAGGGGCAAAGTTTGAGAAGCACTGGCATGACAGGCTGAGTCTACGCCAAGCCGAAGATACAAACCCTCCACAAAAGTGCCCAAGCATAAGTCTCAAGCTTGGATCTAGAGCTAGCACTTCACTGTACCAGCTGTGGGGAAACTTAATGGGCGTCCAGGAAGCATCCACAGTTTTCTGGGCCTGCATGCCAGGGGGCAAGTGAGCAGGTACTGCCCCCTGGTGCTGCCAACCAGCCTTAACCTGCCTACTCCACCCCAGAGCGCTTGATGGGTGCCACACTTTAGTACATCCCCAGATGGACAAGAGCAACACAGAGAATCTGAAAACAAAAGAACATCAATTTTGCCTCAAATGAGCTCTTAAAGGTAAGGCAGGGTGAAAGGAGCCAAGACTCTGAGGTGTGGAAGACCAACCAGGCTCATGGAACATACAGGGGACATCACTACTGGTGTGGCTGCTGCCCAACCTCTCCTGACCCCACAGCCACCTCAGACCATCCGGTTCTGTGCCACGTGCAGAAGAATTTCTGACTACCCAGGTTCTTTGCACAGAAAGCAATTTGGTCTGGGGCATGGTGGAGCCTGACCCATCAGGCCATCTACATTCAAGAATTTGAGCTTAGGCCAGGAGAGGAAGGCAGACACCCAATCTCCTCATGGTTCCCACTGATTTAGGAAAATGATCTCGGTGGGAGACCTCCAAATGATATAGGAAAAATGATCCCGGACCTCCAAATGATGTGGGAGAATGAAACTCCCGACCTAGTATACGTACGGCGCGAGTTCGTGTTCTCTAAAATCGAAGAATGAATTTTAGGAACAACGGAGGGTAAGAGCAGAAGGTATTTATTGAGAGAAAAAAAGCTTCTATCTGAGGGACAGAAGGGGGCCCGAGTGGGTTGCCAAAGATTCTGTAATATTTAGGGACTTTTATAGAGTAAAACCATGATGGGGAAAACTGGGAACTCGCAAAGCAGATGGGCATAAGGTGGGACATAACCATGATTAACCAATAAGATTAATTGCTCAGGTAGAATTGATTAAATCAAGGACAAATGGGGAGGCGAGTCACGTAGTAAGCGAGGGATGCTTAACAATAATGATTCTTCCTGTAAAAGGGTGGGATGCTGATTTCTGACTTCCTCAGGATGATATAGAACTATTTAGAATATCAGTCCTTAGTATATGGGTGTATTTGTTTTGCCTTTTGTCTTGATATCTGGCCTGCAGCAAGAGGTGTGGGTCTCTTCCAAGGTCACCAAGACCTCTGGTCCTCTGTGCTGATTTCCTTTGAGGGCCTATCCCTGTCTGACTGCCTATAATATTTTTGTCTAACTCAGTTGCCTGTAACACCACCAGACGTCCTTGAGAAGGATGGGTGAACGCTGCGGGGACTGATAGCTCTTGGGACAGGCCTGGCTACCGATAAGCCCAACCAGCGCCCGCCCCACTGCGCGGCGCGTCGCAAGGCTCTCCTGCACTAGCTCCATGGGAACCTGTGCCCTTCCATCCAGTCTGCCTACGATTCGGTCCGAGAGGCCTGGCGCCATACGGGGAAGGTGGGCAGAGGGGGACCCAAGGACCCGCCCCGCCCTCGGAATGCTTAGGGTCAACTCCAGCACCACCCCGCAGCTTTCGACACCCTCTGGGTCTGGTAGGGACTCAGGCTCTGCGCCATTTCCGTAGACCCTTTGCTTCTCACAGGCCCCGCCCCTCCCTGAACGCTGGCTCTCGCCTTCAGCTTCCACAGGACGCCTCTCTCCTTGGAGAGACCACTCCTCCAGTCTCAGAGATTGGCTCAGGACCTGGCCCACTCGCCTAGTCCGCCTCTAAAATCCCTGCTCCTTTCCTCGAGGCGCCTGCCCGCACTACTTCTCTCCATCAAGGCCACGCCCCCTTGCACGCCCATCCGGTTCACTGGCCGGAGGCCCCGCCCCCAGGTCGCGGCGGACTGTAGCGGAAATGGGCCGAGCCTCTCCAAGCTCCGCCCCCAAAGCGTCACTTCCGGGTCCAGCGCAGCCTGCCTCTCTGCTGCTAACGGGGATTATGGAGCGTCAGGTGAGGGCTCGGCTCGCGGCCCCCGTGGTCCCTGCAGCCCGGGCCGGGTCTGATCCTGGTGTGTCCCCTGCGCAGGTGCTGCTGAGTGAGCCCGAGGAGGCGGCGGCGCTGTACCGGGGCCTTAGTCGCCAACCCGCGCTGAGCGCCGCCTGCCTGGGCCCAGAGGTCACCACGCAGTACGGAGGCCGCTACCGGACCGTGCACACTGGTGTGTGGGCTGAGGGGCTAGGTGGCGAAGGGGCTGTGCGCTCACAGAGGACACATGAGTGTGGAGGAGCCAGGGCTTGGGTACGGCCCTCGCCCAGTTCCCGGCACACAGGCGTTGGGGATTGTGCCGGCCAAACTAGGTAGAACCCTAACTGCATGGGGGGAGAACTCAGACCTGAGTGATCAGCCTGTGAGCCTTGTATCCCAAAAACCTTCCAGGCTACCCTTCATTCCATAGTGGGCGCTGAGGGCAGAGTTGAGTTCTTAAAGCAGCTGTCAGCTCAGGCTCTAGAGACCTGAACCTGGGTTGTAGTCCAGTGTTGTCTAGACTCCCCCCAAGATGTCTGAAGCCAGACTGGGGATGTTGGGTGTGGGCCTTCCTGGATGGGGTGGGGGGCGCTGGTCCAAAACAGATTGAGCAGCCTCATGCCTCCCTTGCAGAGTGGACGCAGCGGGACCTGGAAAGGATGGAGAACATTCGATTCTGCCGCCAGTACCTGGTGTTCCACGATGGGGACTCAGTGGTGTTTGCAGGGCCTGCAGGCAACAGTGTGGAGACCCGGGGGGAGTAAGTTTAAGGGAGGAAGCTTGTGAAGAAAGCCACAGCCATCTGCCATGCCAGCCGTTAAGGAATGCACACCATGTGCCTAGATGTGGATAGGACCCAGAGGGAGGCCAGGAGCCAGGTTCCTGTCCCTTGGTTTGTAGTGACATGACTTGATAAGCACTAGAAGCTTACTTCAGACCCAACCCCAGCCTGGAGCCCTTAGATCTGGGGAGAATAGAATCTCTGCCTTAGGGAAGAATAACAGGGCCATCTGCCACTGGGGGGTTGCAGGTTCTACAGGGGCTGTGTGGAACCAGAGTCTCAAGAATCTAGCCAGGCGTGGTGGCACACACCTCTAATCCCAGCACTTGGGAGGCTGAGATAGGAGGATCACTGAGTTCAAGACCAGTCTGGGCTACAAAGTGAGTTCAAGGCCAGCCTGAACGGTGTTTTAAGACCCTGTCTATAAATAAATAAATAAATAAAAACTTTAAAAAGAAGAAGCTATCTAAGGTTGTGGCCAGTGAGGGGTCAGCACAGAGCTGTTTTGGGTGGGATATAATTCTGACCTGCTATCCCACATCCTCCTCAGACTGCTGAGCAGAGAGTCTCCTTCAGGCAGCATGAAAGCTGTGCTGCGTAAGGCTGGAGGCACAGGCCCTGGGGAGGAAAAGCAGTTCCTGGAGGTGAGTCTGCAAGGGACTAGGTAGTGGGCATTAGGGAGTTCAGCCCCGAAGATAAGGCTCTGTTGGAGGACACAAAGACTGATGCCCTGATATCCTCAGATCTGGGAGAAGAACTGGAAGCTCAAGAGCTTCAACCTGTCAGCACTGGAGAAGCATGGGCCTGTTTATGAGGATGGTGAGTCACCTGGCTGGTGAGCAGGCAGGGTGGACAGGAGGGGCAGCCATCGCCCTTGTTTCCCTCTAATTAGCCCTCCCCTCTACCCAGACTGCTTTGGCTGCCTATCCTGGTCACACTCGGAGACACATTTGTTATATGTGGCAGAGAAGAAGCGTCCCAAGGCTGAGTCCTTTTTTCAGACCAAAGCCTTGGACGTTAGTGCCAGCGATGATGAGATTTCCAGGCCGAAGAAGCGAGATCAGGCCGTCAAGGTGCTTGTGGTGTGGCTAGTCCATGAAGGCCTGGGACTTACTGTGTTCTCTTCCACACTCTACCTGTTAAAAATGGGGAGGCACTGGCTTCTAGGAAGCAGGGCAAGGTCTTGTAAAGAGGCTGGGCATTGAGTATCCTGTGTTCTCAGGGGGATCAGTTTGTGTTTTACGAGGACTGGGGAGAAAGCATGGTTTCCAAAAGCATCCCTGTGCTCTGTGTGCTGGATATCGAGAGTGGCAACATCTCTGTGCTCGAGGGGGTTCCTGAGAATGTGTCCCCTGGACAGGTCAGTAGCGGCTCAGCTCACGTTCCACCCAGACTCTGCTGGCCTTGCTCGAGCTACTACCCTTTGCTCACCCGTGCTGCCCTCTGGTTATGTTCACAGGCTTTCTGGGCTCCTGGAGACACGGGTGTGGTGTTTGTGGGCTGGTGGCATGAGCCCTTCCGGCTAGGCATCCGCTTCTGCACTAATCGAAGGTGAGGAAATGGGATACGGAAGGGGGTCCTGCAACCCAGCTAGCCTTGAAGCTGAGTGACTCTTGGGCCATTCCAGGTCAGCCCTGTACTATGTGGACCTCATCGGGGGGAAGTGTGGTAAGTGGCTGGTGCTCACCTTTGCTTTATGGATACACAGTGGCCCTTGCCAGTTTTTGTGATGCTTACATTTCCATGTGGCCCAGAGCTCCTCTCAGATGACTCCCTGGCTATCTCGTCTCCTCGGCTGAGCCCAGATCAGTGTCGCATCATCTACCTGCAGTACCCGTCACTGGCCCCTCACCATCAGTGTAGTCAGCTGTGCCTGGTGAGCTGGAGGTTTGGGGTAGGAGGTGGTCAGTGAGAAGAGGGGAAGGTGAAGGGCCAGCATCATCTCCCTGCAGGCCTCTCCACAGATACCCTTGATGTCCCAGGTGCAACAACAGTATAAATTCTGTCTGTGCTCTGAAGGCAAGGCTGGAGTGTGAGAGTACTGGCAGAGAGGGCTTTGCCCTGTTGAGTTTGCCATCTTAAGAGCACCCTCTATCTACAAGAATATTCTTCTCCTTGGTCCTCATCTGCACATAGCCAGGCTCTGCAAGAGGCCAGAATATGGTGGGAAGTTACACAGTCTCAGGCCCCACCCATGAAGCACTGAGTTCCTGTGAAACAAGGGTACATGCCCAGATGGGGCCTCTCTGGGGACCAGGTGCATGTCTCCAGAAAGGATATATATCAGGCTCATTTCACCTTCCCTGCTCCTCCTCTGTCACTGAAAAGAACATATGCAGAGCTGTATGCCTGGAGGGCGTTGTCTGTCCCCTAGTAGGTCTAACCGTTGTTTTCTCTTGCAGTATGACTGGTATACCAAGGTCACCTCAGTGGTGGTAGACATTGTGCCTCGACAACTAGGAGGTGAGGGTGCCTGGCTGGGGGAATCAGTGGTGCCTACAGCTCTGAGTTCCTGCTGTCTGTTCCATCTCTACCCAACTCTTCTTCTTTGGGTTCCTTTGGCGGCCCTTCTGTGTTGTGGGCCAGCCCTAGGCCCAACCTCCAAGGGAACTGGTCCATCACTGTAGGGAACAGTTCTGATGAAAAGAGTTAGCTGGACCAAAGCTGAGATTAGAGTGGCCCAAGCTGGCTGGGGATTTAGATGATTTAATTCTAGTGTTGAAGCAATTAGAATTCAGTTTTTTCAGTGGCTAGTTAAAACCATTGCCCTTCAAGTGAGTCTCTCAGAAAATGCACCAGATTGGTGCGTTGAGAGGCTCGGCCTGAGGGTGCTGTGTTACGCTCCCCTCCATCCCATCTAGCAAGCTTCATCCAGTCCAAGTCAGCTGGTCCTCTGGGAGGGTGGCCCTCAGCTGAAAGGCTTCTGTCTCAGTCTCAGGTGTCTATAGCTCCTCTTGGAATCTTGGACTATCCTAAGGATAGAAGAGATGAAAATCTATTTTCTCAAGCCACCCAGAAAGGGCATCTAATAGACAAGTACAGTGGACAGTGTTCTAGTTCAGTAGAGATATAGCCCAGTAGTAGAGCATGTGCTTAGCATGCACAGGAACCCAGGTTCAGTCTCTAGCCTGGAGAGAGGAAGTGAGCAGAACACCACAATGGCATTTTAATCTCTTTGGGTTGCAGGGATGCAGTTGGGGACCCTGTCTGAATCTCAGATGTGCCCCAAATTAGCTGTGTGTCCTTGTACAGTACCCCTAGCCTCCCTGAACTTCTATTTCATTTGGTTTGGTTTTCTGAGACAGGGTCTGACTATGTAGCCCAGGTTGGCCTCGAACGCTTAGTGATCTTCCTGCTTCTGTCTCCTGAGTGCTGGGAATACAGTTGGTGCAACACCATGCCCGGCCCAAATTTCCATTTCTTCATCTGTGGAGGGAGTGGTTGTCCCTGCTTTACTTGGAGAATTACAGTGAGGGTTAACTTGAGTATGATAACCTTACATGGTAGGATTTAGTGAGACCCTTCTGCTCAGCACTGTGTTACAATGGCCAGACAGGTGTTACCTTGGTTAAAGGCATCTAACACTGCCAGTGGCCTAGCAGGTGCAGCTTGTTTGGAAAGCAAGTGTTTTTCTTCTGAGCACTGCTGCTCAGTAGCTCTTGAGCAGCGCCTCTCCTGGCCCTCAGAGACCTCTGCGCCTTAGCCCCTCTGGCTCCTTCTTGGATCCCTGATCTGTGGAACTGCCATTCTGCCACAGGTTACAGGGAGGCAGGTAAACTGCCCAACGGCGTAGTCTGCTTAATGGTATTGATTCCCTCCATCCTTTGCTCCTTGATACAGCCCCAACCTTCCCATCTTTGCAGAGAGCTTCTCTGGAATTTACTGCAGCCTTCTGCCTCTGGGATGCTGGTCAGCTGATAGCCAGAGAGTAGTCTTCGACTCTGCTCAGCGGAGCCGGCAGGTAGGGGATCCTGACTATATGAAGAGGCAGCCCCCGTGATCAGTCCTCAGGAGCCTGAGCCCTGTGGCAGAGCGTGTGTATACCCAGGGGGGGACCTCCAGCCCAGTGAAGGCCTGCCTGGCCTAGCCTTGCTTCTCCTTTAGAAGGCCTGCTGCCCCTAAAGAGCCATTGCTTTCTGCCTGAGTCAGAGTGCTGTCTTTCTCAGGCATTTCCAGCTGGGTGACAAAGAATCTGCCACTAGAGTGGGTCCCTGAATACACTGTAAGGACAGCGATGTTACAGGGATTGGATGAGAATGCCCAGCTCCTTTTGGTGTGGTATCATGTCACCTTCATGCTAACTTCAAGGGGCTCAGTGGCATTCCTTACCTTGCCCAGGGACACTCAGTAAGTTGTAATGGAGATGAGATTTGAGTAGCCCCTCAGGCTGCTCCTTACTGCACTGAGTAGCCATCACTAAAACTGCTTATAGCTGAGTAGAGAGGAGGTAGGGGCAGGAGCCACAGGAGACCTCCCCTTTGCTTTAGGACCTGTTTGCAGTGGACACCCAGACGGGCAGTGTGACGTCCCTAACAG
This sequence comes from Dasyprocta punctata, assembly GCA_004363535.1. NCBI lineage: Eukaryota > Metazoa > Chordata > Mammalia > Rodentia > Dasyproctidae > Dasyprocta > Dasyprocta punctata. The sequence continues at coordinate 75,947 of RJWM01003021.1, read as the reverse complement.
CTGGTGAGCAGGGCTGGTAGCAAGCCAGCCAGGGGAGGGGTGGGTCTGGAGCGTGACATGTGGGGCAGCAGTGGCACTGCAGCATTCTCAACACTGACTTCTGCAGACCTTGTTGATAGTCCCCCTAGGACCTTGCCTTTGCAAGGCCCTTGTGAGCCAACACATCACCTCCCTTGCTCCTCAAACCCACAGAAGGCTGTCTTGCCAAGATCTGCCAGTCATCCTCCCCCTCACCAAACCTTGGGTGCCTACCTCAGGCAGAGACAGCTCTACCCCCCCAGGCTTGGCAGGAACCCAGGATCCCAAGATCCCACATCTTCTCCATACTCAGGCCTAGTGACTATACCTGAAATGAGTTTTGAACTCTCCACCTGCCCTGACTCTACCTGCTCCTCCACAAAGCTGTTCTAAACCTGTAGCTAATCACAGAAGTCCTACTTAAGTATCTATGGACCCCACTGCCCAGACTCCATCCCATCCAACTCCCTGGACCCAGCTGCCACCTGCACAGTCATTAAAGGGGTGGGGTGGAGTGCCTTAATGGTCTGCTGTGCCCCTAGGTCTGGCAGTTCCTGGGCACAGCCCATGTGTGCTAGATGAAGAAGGTACTGAGCAAGAAACTTCCCTCGGGCCAGGTGTAGTTGAGTGTGGTATTGCAGAGCACAAAGACAGCTGAGCCTGGACTCTGAGGGTGGAGTATATGCTCATATGTATAAGTGCCTGATATAGTCAGCTTTTAGTGCGAACCCATCTGTGTCCTCTGGAGGTAGGGGTGAGGCTTAGCTTAATAAGAGCTACCCACCTCCTGCTCTGAACAGAAGCACAAGGCAAGAAGGCAGCTGGGCCACCTGTGAGACTTCCGCCCCTCATGGGACAATCGGCCACCTTTCCACTGAACCTTTATCTTCGACTCTGATGGTGGCCCTGCCAGGTGTTTACTGGTATCTGCTTTCTCCAGGGGGGTTGGGTGGAAGCTGGAAGCTGCTTTCAATTGATCGGGACCTTATGGTGGCACAGTTCTCCACACCCAGCCTGCCCCCAAGCCTGGTGAGTATTGGTGGGTCACAGGCTGGAAGGCAGCAGCTCTGCTGACCCAGAGACCAACCATAGTTTGTCAGTATATAAAGGGGCTGAGACAGACCCACTCAGCGTGGTCTTTAGGGGTTTGGCACTCAGGGAGAGGGATTATTGGCCATTGTCTGCTGTGTCCTCAACAGGGTATCTGGGGATGTGACTGGCCCTCTGATATAGAACACAGGGAGACAGCAGAGGGTAGGACCCAAGGAGGGTGGGGTGTGTTCACATGAGACTGTGAGTATTCAGTATATAGCAGCTCACAGCAATGACCCACACTGTGTCCTCTGGAGGTAGGTGTGAGGCTCAGCTTAGTAAAAGTTGCCTACCTCCTGCCCTGAGCCGAACCGGAAGGCAGGGAGGCACCCCGACCACCTGTGAGACTTTTGCTTCCCCTTGGCAGAAAGTTGGCTTCCTGCCTCCTGCAGGGAAGGAGCAGTCAGTGTTGTGGGTGTCCCTGGAGGAAGCCGAGCCCATTCCTGACATCCACTGGAGCATCCGAGTACTAAAGCCACCACCAGACCAAGAGAATAGACAGTATGGTAAGCTGGGCCAGGGCGGAGGGACACCATGGCCAGGCTTCCTGGCACGTACCGTCTGTGGAAACCCTGCCTCCTGGCTCATACTGCATGGTTTCCTGAGACTCGTCGAGGAGATTTTCTGTTCTTGTGGTCTTGAGGTAGAGCACTCAGGGCTGAGCACCTATTCTGTGTATCAGAACTGAGTACCACCAGGCCAGATCATCTGGTGGGAAAACCAAGGCCCAAAAAGAACAGCCCTCATTCAGTATCTGTGCAAGTAGGGCACCTTGACCAGGGCAGAAGGAACATGAGGTTTCAGAGGCCCATTGTTCATGGTATGGGTTCCACAGGTCAACCCTGGGCCTGCAGCAAGAGCTGGGTCCTTGGCTGGGAAAACCCCAGGGAAATAGCATTAGTCCTGCTGACTGCTGCTCTCTCCCTGCAGCTGGCCTTGATTTTGAAGCAATCCTTTTGCAGCCCAGTGACCCCCCAGACAAGACCCAGGTGCCCATGGTGGTCATGCCCCATGGTAGGTATCTGGGCTGAGAACCTGTGCCCTCCCTCCACTTTGTCTAGCTGGCCCTTTCACCCTCTGCTCCTGTCTCCAGGGGGACCCCATTCATCCTTTGTCACTGCCTGGATGCTGTTCCCAGCTGTGCTCTGCAAGATGGGCTTTGCAGTGCTACTAGGTGAGCAAGGAGGGACCAGTGGCTCTACTAGGACTTTGGTGGAATGATGGGGCAGGCCTGTTTTGTATAAACTCTGTGGTGGCCACTCTGATTTCTAGGCCTTTCTATGAACTAGTTACTTCCTCTAGTATCCACTACCAGGAACTGCCCTGGCCTAGCATCTAATAACATGGACTAACTTGAGACCTCCATGGAAAGGAAGTGGTCCCTGGGGAACAGTCTGGAATCTCTCATCCCTTTCCCTTGGTGGCCTGTGATGTGGCTGGTCTTGGGGCCTACTTCACAGATGTATGAAGTGTGGTCCATGGGGCTGAAAGTGTTGCCTAACTACCCTGTCTGATCCGTCCCTCACCTTTAGTGAACTATCGTGGCTCTACGGGCTTCGGACAGGACAGCATCCTTTCCCTTCCAGGCAATGTGGGCCACCAGGATGTGAAGGATGTCCAGGTAGAGGGGTCGGGGCTTCTAACAGGCTAGAGGGCGGACTGTCGGGTGTGGCTGCAGGCAGCTGGCTGCAGTACGCTTTGCTCCACCCTATAGTTTGCAGTGGAGCAGGTGCTCCAGGAAGAACATTTTGACCCAGGCCGTGTGGCCCTTATGGGTGGTTCCCATGGTGGGTTCCTCTCCTGCCACCTAATTGGCCAGTACCCAGAGACTTACAGCGCCTGTGTGGCCCGGAACCCTGTCATCAACATTGCCTCTATGATGGGCTCCACTGACATCCCTGACTGGTAAGTGTGTCCTCCTCTCCACCCCACATTCACATTCTGCAGGCCTCAGAATTCCTGGGACTGCACTGACGTGATCTCTTCGTTGTTTGTGGTACCAGTGATGACATATACCTATAATCCCAGCACTCAGGAGGCTGCAACAGCCTGGACTATATAGCAAGACCTTATCTCAAAGCAAATGAAAACAAAATTCTTTTTTTCAGTACCTTGAACCCAACTCTGAATACTGCCCCACCCCTTTATCTGGAGACAGTCTCACAAGGTCACTAAGTTACCCAGACTGGACTCAAACTTGCAGGCTTCCTGCCTCTCTCCAGAGTGCTGGGATTACAGGCACAACGACACCTGGCCCTGGCTTGGTCTCTTGCAGGTGTGTAGTAGAGGTTGGCTTCCCTTATAACAGCGACTGCTTACCAAACCTTAGTATATGGACAGAAATGCTGGACAAGTCACCCATCAGATACATCCCTCAGGTACACAGCCTCTCACCTCCTCACCCCACGTACTGCCCATCCATCCAGATTTTAGGACCTGGTTTACTCCTGCCCTGTTTCTCACACACTCAGGTGAAGACACCACTGTTACTGATGTTGGGCCAGGAGGATCAGCGCGTACCCTTCAAGCAGGGCATAGAGTATTACCGCGCCCTCAAGGCCCGGAATGTGCCCGTCCGGTGAGTACCACAGGATAGCCCCGGCAGCTGGGGGGCAGGTGAGCAGGGGAGGACCCTGCAGACTCACGTGTTGCTGCCCAACCCCTACAGGCTCCTGCTCTATCCCAAAAGCACCCACGCACTCTCAGAGGTGGAAGTGGAATCAGACAGCTTCATGAATGTTGTGCTCTGGCTGCACACGCACTTGGGCAGCTGAAGCCCTGCCATTCTGCACGAGCTGGTCAGCTCATGTCACACTTTGTTCTTGGGAAGCTCTTGGGTCTGGCAGAGCAGCAAGAGGCTTCCTAGGCTCTAGACTCCATGGGTGAGTGAGCAGAGGAATATAGTCATAATAAATGAGGACACAGAGTCTGGTTTATGCTGGTACTTTGTACCATGCCATCCAACATTGCCACCAGCTCCCACCCTGATGTTTCAGAGACCCTAGGCCCTGGGTGTGGTAGCCATAAGGACTTCACTTGCCTCCAGTGTCAGTAGAGGGGCCAGTGAGTTCAGTCTGCCTATCTTGGCCAACAAGGACTGCACCAAACTGTGGAGCTTTTTGCTATACTCCCTTCAGGGAGAAACTGCTCTACATCACCTACTCCTGAGAGCACCTCTGGAAGATACGTGAGGCCCTGCCCTTCCACAGCACCAACAGGCTAAAGTAGTTCCAGCGTGAGATCACTCAGCCCAAGGTGTGCTCAAAGGCCCCCAGGTCCTAGCAAGAAATCACCAATTTATTGCCTAGAACCAGAGGCTAAGAAGCATTCTGCACAGGTAGAAAGAGGAAAAGTGGTTTTATGTCTGACCACAACTTTTGTCCTTCTCAAGGCAAGGGACCAAGGCCAAGCCTAGCCCAACTGGATGACCTTGTGAATCCAGTCCACAAACACAGAGACACGCAGGAAGATGGCTGGCCAGCCAGGCCGTGCACACACTCGGTTGGGGATTATAATCCCCTCCAGGACCCAGCAGTCATGGGTAAAGCAGGCAAGTGGGCCCCCGTAGTCACCCTGGCAGGAAGGAGGACGCGTGAGACCTTTGGCTATGGCAGTGACTGTCCCCTCTGGAGATGAGGTCGTATATTTCCAACCACCCACAGCCTCCCTGGGCTGCTCAGAAGCCCTGTTGCTGACCTCACAGGCTCCTACAGGAGCCATCAGTCCCTTAGTGCACATCTCACTCTCTCGTACACGCCCTCGGTACTTGATGTTACACTCCTGGTTGGAGATGACATTCAGCAAGGCCACATTTAGGACCCTGTCATGACTTGTACCTGTCGTGAGGGGAGTAAGGAAAAGCAGTGGGCCCTTGTGCATCATCCAGGGCTGGGCCTCCTAGCCTGCAGCAGCCTGTGCCCATGCACTGGGCCCTTACCTTTCGCCTCACCCCAGCCTGTGATCTCACACACTGTTGCTGGAGGGACCACATAGCGTTCAGGGGGCAGGCAGATCAGGGCCACATGCTGGTTCAGGGTCACAGATCTTCAGCAGGAATGAGGCACTCAGGACCTGGGGCCACAAATCCAGCCCCTCCTCACTCCCATTCAACTTGTCTACATACCTCTCCAGCTTGAGGAGGACAAGCTTGGAATCTGAGGGCCCACAGACCATTTTAGCCACTTGGATCCGCTGCAGGCCTGGCTCCCCAGGCTGTGGGTTCTGGAACAGTGTACCCAACCACACTTCATATCCTGCGAGAGGTGCATGGCTGGGAAAGAAACGCTGCTCATTCTCAACTCTTGGTCTCCTGCCCCATAACCCACTTGTTGGCTTGGCTGGGGAAAGTGGCTGGTAGGAGGACAAAAGCAACAGGTGAGACTAGATCTCCAAGCCCAAGAGAGGCTCACCAGGATGAGAAGCATTGCCGGGCTGTCAGTACCCACTGCTCCTTGACTAGGGACCCACTGCAGAAATGCTGGCCTTGCCTGGAGAAGTGGGCATTAGGAGAAGGAACAGTGAGTCCTGAAACATACAACCTGGTTAAGGCCCCTGGGACCAGAGATGGGTCCGCCTTCCCACTGACATTAGAGAGGACACAGCCACTTGAGCCTCACCTATTGTGCAAGCTGACTGTCCAGGGTGAGTTCCCAGGATGGCCCCCCACCATGCGTAGCTTAGAGAGCAACTGGTCCGGCCTGTCCAGCTTCTTGCCACATTTCTCAAACTGTACCTGGTCTGGGGGATGGGCAGATGGATGGAACCCCTTGAATGGAGGTCTGGGCAGAGGGGGTCCCCTACTCCTGGCCCAAGTGTGTACCTGGTGGGTCCAGGATGGACACTGGTGAGTCATCATCTGAAACACCAAGTTCACCCAGTTTGAGAACCAGTTTGGAGTTGGGGCTGAGTTAGGGCTAGTGTCCCCAGTACTTACTACAGCGATGCAGTGCACAGTAGTCGAAGGAGGTCCCCGGGTCAGTAGTATAGCACCAGGGTCCATGGCTATCCCCATCTGGGTTCCGGCAGAAGTTTTCCTTCAGTTGAGCATATGGGGCAGAGGTGGGTGTGAATCTAGGTGGGAAACAGGGCCAACTCAGGCCAAGGCATGTTTGCCCATGGGTTCAGGCCCAGTCTGGGGTCCACGTACTCACCGTGGCTTGTGCGGGGTTTTGGCAGACCAGTGCTGGCATGGGACACCCTTGCGTGTCTTGTTGACAGAGCCTCGGTACTGCTCCCCAGAGCCATTGTAGCAATCTGTGGTGGGGAGGTGGGCACAAGCGACCATCATCCCAGGCCTCACCCGCTGCCTTCAGGCGTCTCCAGCCTGGGTTTAGTGCTCCCTTAGCCAGCCTCACCCTCTGTCGGAACATCTTCGGTGCAGCGGGGGATCTGGTAGCAGAAGGCCACGCGCATACCAGGCTTTGATGTGAAGCACCAGGGGGCCTCTGACCCATCGGGGTTCCGGCAGAAGTTTTCCCGGAGGTCTCTGGCAGGTACCCACTTGATCAGCCGTGCCAGGTCCCAAAGGACTGACCTCTAAGCCCTTCCCACTCACCCCACTCCGGGCCACTTGCCCGGTGCTCACTTGCAAGCATATTTCTCAGGCAGGAATCGGTGCTGGTGTGGGCTCTGTGCCTCCCAGCGCTGGCAGGGCACACCTGCAGTGGTGGTGTTGGCAGTTCCCCGATAGCCTTCACCTTTTCCGCGGAAGCAGTGGAAAGTTGTGGCTTCCTGTTGTGGTTGTACCTCAGACCCTGGGGTGGACCGAGCCAGATGGGACAGAGAAGCTGGAATCTGGGCTGATTGTGGGTCTCTGGTACACCTCTGTTTTTGTTCACTCTCCCTCCATACCTGTGCTGGGCCATACCCAACCAAGCCACTCGCCCTGGCTCCCCAGTTTCCCTGCCAGACCCTGGACAGACTCACCGCAGCTGGGGAGGTCACAGAATTCTCGTTCGAGCTTTGGGTCTGTGGTGTAACACCAGGGCCTCTCAGAGCCATCAGGATTCCGGCAGTAGTTGTCATCCAGATCTTTGTCCAGGAACCTAGGGGGCGGTACCTAGGCCTGAACAAGACCCTGGGGACTCTGGCCCCTTACAGGAATTTTGGGGGGGGGGGTACTGGGAATCAAACTCAGGACCTTGTGCTTGCCAGGCAGACGCTGAGCTATCTCCCTGCTCCCTTACAGTTTTTTAATAGATCTGGTACTGCCCCTAGTCCACCTCCTGAGCACATACTTGTCAGGCTTGAAGGGGTGCACATGTGGGTGCTGCAGGTCCCAGCGCTGGCACTCTCTACCCGACTCAGTGTGGTCCACTGAACCGCGATAATCCTCACCATTGCACCAAACACAGGCAGCTGGAGACATAGGGCCAGGGCGTTTCTGGAAGACAGTGGGCCTGTCCCTCCCTCCCCAGGCCCAATGTAACCAGCACCACTTACCCTCCCTGCAGGACTTGATGCCACAGCTCTGGAAGCGCACTGCAGGGTCTGTTGTATAGCACCAAGGACCTCCAGGGTCCCCATCAGGATTGCGGCAGAAGTTTTCTTCCAGGCCATTCCTGAGTGTGGGTTTATATCTATGGGGAGACAGCATCACTACAGCACGTGCTGGGAGAAGTCTGCTGACAGAGATGAAGGGAAGCTGTGTCTCACTTGTGGTCATTGGGGAACTTGAGATTCCAGCTTTGGCAGCGCAGGCCATCTACTGTCTTGGCCACAGTGCCCCGGTACCTGACCCCGTTGTCCATAATGCATGTCCGAACGTAGTCTGGAAGCAAGAGAGGAAAAATCAACAGGACCAGAGGGCCCAGGCTCTCTGTCCCCACTTTGCTCCTCCCTGTAGCCACTTGCCTTTCTTCTGGAAGAGGTCACAGCCTGCAGAACGCTGCAGTCTTGTGTGAGGCGAGTGCTGCGTCCATGGCAGCAGTTGGCAGCTGAGGCTGCTCATGTTGTAGTGAAAGGCACTGGGGAGGAAAAGGCATGGGGTTAACCATGTTCCAGGTTCCCTTTCCTCCAACCATATCTACGCCACTTGGCTAGCTGCTCACCGACAATCCAGGAGGGGCCCACAGTGCTTAGCACACTCTTCAGCATCTACCACATCCTTCTGCCAAGACCCAGCTACTCCATGTAGCAAGTGCTGCAGCTCTGTGCCCCGAAGCACTTGAAAGTCATTCAGTGGTGAGCGCTGCCCTGTGGCATGGGCACACACATCAGTGCATGTCTACTGGGATGTCCTGTACTTTGTTCACTTGGGGGATCAGCTACAAGACCTCTGGGATGGGCCCTGTGTGTGCTTTCAAGAGCCACCCCAGGCCCCTGCGTGGAGTGGAGCAAGCGGTCCAGACATGGTAGTAATCACTAGTACCTCTGCTTAGTGGACCCAGCACTGGGCTCAGGTCAACACACAGCTCCATGAAAGCTGTGGTGCTACTGCTTGACCCATCTCATCTCTCAAATGAGAATGCTGAGGCTCAGACCATTACGATAACCAGGCAGGGACCCAGCCTAGGCATTCCAATTCCCAAGTCTAGGCTTTCACCCACATGAAAACACATGCTAGATTAGATTCGAGTCCCTTCTTGTGGTACACATGCATCTGTGTGGTTCCAGGACTGCCTCCACTGCAGCGGAAGTGCTAATGTAGGCCTGAGTAGGCAGTATGCACACGTTTCCCGAGAGCTTCCTAGTTATGCTCGAGGCCAAGGTCACTGCTCCCCGCCCAGTGGGAAAGTGAGCTCCTGGCAATAAGGACAGCATGGACCTGGGGAAACCCCTCCTGAAGACTGGTGGGGATCAGAAGGGTACTCACCAGTGGCCTCCAAGATTGGTGTCAGAAGCAGCAAGAGTAGGAGCCACCCCATCCTCTTGGCCAGGGACTGCACTGTGACCCACCACAGCCCCATCCGGGAAGTTGTGAAACCTGTCCCTGCGGGATTGGGTGACTCTGGCTCCACACCCCCCACTCCAGGCCTGCAGGCCCCTGACCTGAAAGAATGTGACTGGAGCTGGGTGGGGCCAGGCCCCAGGCTTCGGATTCAGTACAAGGACCCTCACTTCAATACAGTGTCAGCCCTGAGAGGCTTCCCTGTGAAACAGACAGGAGTTAGGGAGCTTTAGTGGGGACTCATGAGGTACCCTGGAGTGTGGGCTTGTAGGAGTTGCCAGAGGCCTGGGTTCCAGCCCCTGGATGGTGGTATTAAACTTCTCTAGGCCTCATTTCACCCCTGTAGAGTAGAGAACGTTATCTGGCTGAGCCCCAGTGCTGTCTTCCCCCCATTCCTGCCTTATCAGCTGTGCCCAGCTGTAGGCAGGTCAGCTCACGCCCTTGGCAGCAGGGCCCAGGGAGGCTCACTGCCTACTGGTGTCATCCCAGGGAAGGTGAGTGAGGCCACCCACTGGGACTAAAAAAGAGTAGGGGTGAAGGTAGCCGGGGCCTCGGTGGGAGTGGCCTTTCAGACATCCTAGGCCACACTTGGGCCAGGTCTTAGGGTTTTCAGTTGACACAGGTATCCTCGGGATCCCAGGTAGGTCACGGATTTTGGCCACCATTTTGCTGCAGGCGGAAGTCTGACGCAGTTGGGCCTTCTAAATCAAACCGCTGGAGAAAAACCGGGCAGGAGGTCTCGCCTAGAGTTCCCGTTGCCGCGGGCGAGTGCGTGTGCGCGTGCGCGTGCACGGCGGGCGGCGCGGCGCGGCGCGCTAGCGAAGTGGGTGGTTTGGCCCTGGACGGGCGCCGTAGCTGAGAGGCTGGGCGGATGTTGTTCGCTGGTCGCGGCGGTAGCGGCGGCCGCGGCTAGGGGTAAGTGGGGGGCCCCTGGGCTCTGAGCCGGTAGTCCCGGTGGTTGCCTTCGAGGCCCGAATCGGGCCAGGAAGGTAGTGCCTGCACGGGGTGGTCACGGCCTATGTGGTGCGGGACGCGGAGCAGGGGCTGGCCTGACAGGTCCTCCGGAGCTAGGGGCGACTTGGGGGAGCCGTGCGCTGCCCTCGGCGTCCTTGGACTCCCAAAGCGGAATCGGTTTGGTTCCGAACCTGGATCCCTCGGTAGGGTTGGGTAGGATCGCAGTGACAGTGACCCCCTGCAGGAACGAGTTGCTTCTCATTTGAAGGTTCAACATCTGACACTTGGAGTTCACGTCTGGAAGATTTGCATCCAGAAGGTTTGAATGACCGTGCTGATCAGTCCTGAAACTGCGCTGTTGTGAGGGGCATCGAGCACGAATGCCCACTGAAGGCTCGCGATGGGTGGCAGGGTAGGGGAGTCGCCTTACCGAGCCAGGCATGGTGCAGACGGCAAGGGTTTGTGGTGGGAGCAAAGGGCCTCTTTGGGCTGAGATAAAAGTGTGCCGTGAGGAGGATGCTGGCGAAGGCAGTGCTGGGGGCCATCGTCTGGATAGTCACTCACAGAAATATCTGTGATGGTGAGATGACTCCAATCCAGGCCAGCCACATGTGGCTATGCAACTCTTTTATTGGGGGGGAGGGCGGGGGGAGGGGTAACCGGGGATCGAACTCATGACCTCGCACTTGCCAGGCAAGCATTTGTGCCGCTGAGCTAAATCCCTGGCCCTACCTGTGGAACTATTGAAACTTGGCTAATGTAGTTGAGAAATTGAATTTTTTATTTTTTAAACTTTGTTTTGTTTTTGTTTGTTTGTTTTGGTTTGGTTTGGTTTGGTTTGGTGCCAGAGAACTCACAACCTCATGCCTGCCAGGCAGGACCTTGTGCTGCTGAGCTATATCCCTGGCCCTATTTTTTAAACTTTGATTCAAGTTTTAATATGCACATTGTTGATGATTCAGCCCCAGATCAGTGAGACCAGGGATTTCATGCAGGCTCTCAAACAGTTGCAGCAACATATTAACTTGGGGGAAAGACAACCAGCAGTGGGAAAATGGATGGAGTCTGCTCTGAGGGTTGGGCAAGGGTGGTACCTAGATGGGGTGGGAAGCCATGTGTGAGTTGAAACAAGGAAAACAGCAAGACTGTGGACAAGAAGGTAGAAACCTGTGGCTGAGGGTCACAGTTTCACCCTTGGGGGAATAAGTGGGACTTATGACTGGAGATGGGCACGTTAGTGTTTTTCTGTTTTGTTTTGTTTTGGTTTTGTTTTTTTTGTTGTTGTTGTTGTTTTTTTTTTTTTTTTTTTTTTTTTTGGTACTGGGTATTGAACTCATGACCTCACATTTGCCAGGCAGGCACTTATGCCACTGAATTAACTCCCTGGCCCTTGAGCTAAATCTCTGGCTCCACTTGAGAGTTTTGTGCTTGATGGGATACACTGTAGCGTTCTCTCTTCCTGACACAAACTGGGTCCAGAGTGGCTTACAACAGAAGGATGCAGGGACTTGGGTCTAGGCCACCTCATTTTGGACATTTCAGTCTGGTTTTCCAAGAATGGAGACATTTGGTTATGGCTCAGTAAACATATATTTGGTACCTGCTCTCTATGGGCTGGGCACTGAAATACAGGATGAAACAAGTTGTGGTCCCTGCCACATGACCTCAGACTCCAGCGATTCTCCCTGTCTCGCAAGCTAGGAGCTTCTATTTCTCCTGTTGTAGGTTGGTGTGTGAGTGTGCATGCTTCTGGCCTCATCTGCCCCCAGCTTTCCTGTCATCGCAGGACTGAGGTCAAGTACAAGGGCCCTCAGCTGGGTGTGAGCAGACAAGCTCAGCCTCCAGGACCATTGGCTGCTCATGAGAGATGAAGAATGGCATCCAAGGGGGCAGGCATGTCTTTCTCCCGAAAGAGCTATAAGCTGACCTCAGATGCTGAGAAATCCAGGGTCACAGGTAAGGACTCTCAGGGCAGGGAGGATGCTCCTTGTGTTGGGAGAAGGAAGGGACAAATGCATCAAAGTCCTAGATCTGACCAGCCTCAGGTCTTTCAGCACCCCTTGGTCCTGTGAGCCAGCTCTTCTCCACTAGTAACCATGGAGCAGTGCACCCAACACAGCTGCTCTTCTGACGCTTGTGACTGGCTGAAGACCAGTGGTCTTTGGGGCTAGCAGGAGCCAGGCATGGTACTGACCACATGCTCCTTTTCTCCATTCTGACCTGTGGTCCAGGCATTGTGCATGAGAAGTTGCTGAATGACTACCTGCACCGCATCTTTTCTCCTCCTGACCATGTGCCCGCCGCGGCCACCAGCAGGTATGAATGAGTGGATGGCTCGTACTATTCTGCTGGGTCACACTGAGGCTGAAAGGTGCAGTTGTGGGGAGGGGCAGCCTGGCTTGAGTTGTGGTCTCACTGTGCTTCTGGTTGAGAGACCTGTGGCTAGAGTTTGCTACTGGCGTCTCATTTGTTCCTCTCTCCAGCGATGCTAGATCCTTCCTTCTGAGGATGTAGTGGCAGTCAGAGGGCTGCTCGTGCAGTGCTAGCATAGCACCTGGCCTCCCCATCAGCATCTGACCCTGTGTGTGTGTTTGTCCTGACTTCTGCCCCATCCTGGCCCCTGTAACCTCTGCCTGAACTTGTAAAGTACAAACTCCACCAGGACCTTTTCCTTGCAAGTTTAATACTTTTAAGTTTAGTCTATGTAAGAGTTAAATGTACACTTAACTGGAAACTGAAATAGAAGCAGAAGTATCTGTCATCTTGTTATTTCAACATGGACATTTGAATGTGATTCCTTTCTATTTTCTTTGTGTCACAATATGTAAGGTCAGGGTATGCCGTATAGAACACTGAAAAAATTGTCACCTTGAGTGTCCTTCTTAAAAAGTTTTATAAGCTATAATTCACATACAATAAGCTGCATATATCTAAAGTGTGCAACTTAGGTTTTAATATACTCACACACCATTACCATCAAGGTAATGAACATATTCTTCCCTTCCAAAAGTTTGTAGACATTTGAATCCCATTTTTATCGTCAAACAATATTCCATGAATAATTTTATATTGATTTTAGTGGCACCTTTCAGGGCTAGAGTAGCATCATTACCTGTTCTGTTTAAGTGGCGATGGTAGTTAGAAGGTTCTTGCTTGTAGAAGGCCACTGTCTGCCCTCACCCCAACCCTAGTCCTGGCCTGTTCCCAGGGCCATCTGATCCCTTCCTCATGTGATACCAGAAATGGTCCTACTGCTGCTAATGCCGTGGCTACCAGGAGAGAAAGCAAGACGCAAGGCTATCAGTCAGGTTATGGAGATGAAAGGCTCTGGGCTAGAACCTGGAAAATCTAGAAATGTGAGACAGGTTCTAGGGTTGGTAAAATGGGCAGTGCTGCAGGTACTCAGTGGATGGAGGCTACCTCCAGCTGACTTTCCACAGCTCTGTGCCATTGCTCTTGGGGACAGGCATGAGGGTGGCCCTCCCAAACATAGTTCTGCAAGAACTACTTTTGAGGATTCATTGGGTTGTTCAGATATGTGATTGGCTTCAACTTTCCATTGCGTAGCTGTTCCCTCGCCTTGGTCTGGGGCTCAGCAGGAGTAGGGATGGCTCTTTGTGCCTCTCAGCTCAGGCTTAGTGTGGCTCACAGCAAGGGGACATGTGGTCCCCAAGCTTTCCTGTAGGCAGCTTGTGGGAGTTGGTGCTTTGGCCCGTCTGCATCCCCTTCCAGGGACTACTTTTCAGGCCGATGAGTGGGGCGGGCACTGAGATTAAAAGTGGAAGAACAGGTGCTGGCAGCTGTGAGTTGGATCCAAATAGGTATCAGACCTCTGCCCTGCTGAGTCCTGCTGGTTGCCACCACCCCACTGCCTGCTATTCTTAGCAATGAGCTCAGGACAGGGCTGGCCTGCATTAGACAGTGCCCTTTCTACTCTGGGCATGTGTGCTGAGGAGGCAGTCATCCAGCCAGATTTTCCAGTCCCTTTGGACAGAAGAGCTATGTGCTCTGCTAACCACTAAGGGTACAGGACAGAGCCAGCCAACAACCCAGCACTGAGCCCTTCATACTGCTAGGGCATGTCTGTTTCAACACTGAAAGTCTGCCCCCAGAGGAACCACAGGGATCGAGGGCTGGACTAGGTGGCCTTAATGTTTGCCACCTTGGGGACTGGCTTTACTTCCAACCTTCTTTTATCAAGCATCATCAACTCAGCTGCCTTTGCGAGTAGGAGGCAGGGGGTGTGTGTTATTTCTTGGACTCTTCACAGCATGTCTGACATAGAGCTGTTGTCGCCTTTTTACAGGTGAGGGAATTCAGGCTTAGGGAAGGCCTCTTTTTACAGTCCCAAGGCACCAAATTGGACTGGTTATAATTTTTAGTTTAGTGCCTAATCTCAGTCTCCTGACTCCCTGCAAACCAGAGCTGAGGACTAGGCAGGGTTCTTTCTCTGGAGTCTAGGCAGCCCCCCTGGAAACTCTAAGGAAAGAATAGGAGAGGGGTTTGGTATTTCCTGGCTGATTTCAAGGGCTTGTGCACCCCTGGTAGCCTCTCACTCTCCCCAGGAAATTCCTGAACTTCCAGAATCTGCCAGAGCGTCTGGACCAGCTGCTCCAGGTGGACAGTGAAGATGAAGAAAGCCAGGGTACGTGGCTCCCTTTGTAGTTGGGTTAGGGGATATAGAGCTCAGGGCGCTCTGTGTGTCTTTTTGGGGGTCTTGCTCTGTAATTCAGACTGAACTCACTATGCAGCTCAGGCTGAGCCCAGCTCATGGTGATGGCGATCTTCCTGCCTCAGCCTTCCGAGTGCAGGGATCTCAGGCATGTGCCACCATGCTCAGCGAGTCTTGTAGACCCTCTGCCCTGCCTCACCCTCTATCTTTTCCCTTCCCAGGACAGGTTGAAGGGCGGCTTGGGCCATCCACAGTGGTCCTGGACCACACAGGAGGCTTTGAGGGTCTTCTCCTGGTGGATGATGACCTCCTGGAAGTGAGTGCCGGCACGGCTTTGGGCCCTGGTCCAGCCCCTTCAGGCCCAACTCCAGGCTCCTCCTGACATGGCCCTGTTCACCCTGCTTATCTCAGTGGGACTGAAGCCATAAATACATTCTGACATGGCCCCAGACCCCTGTGCCCTCAGCTCTTAAACCCACCTGACATGGTCTGAAACTTTGATGTAACCCCAGCTCCAAACCTTCTCAAGGGCTTGTGGACCCCTGGCAGCCTCTCACTCTCCCCAGGAAATTCTTGAACTTCCAGAATCTTCCAGAGCATCTGGACCAGCTGCTACAGGTGGCCCAGCACCTCTGAGCATAGGCATAGCCCCTCCTGCTTCATTCTGGCACAGTGCAGTGTTGGGCACAATAGGCTAGTGTCACCTGGGCTAACTGGGCTGCAGATGGGGGTCAGTGTGTCTGGGAGGACACTCATCACCCCTTTTCTTCACCCAGGTAATTGGACACAGCAACTTTGGGACTATCCGCTCCACCACATGTGTATACAAAGGTGAGCCTGCCCTCCACTAGGCCCAGAGAGGTGAGAGGAAGTTTAAGGGCCTAGGCCTGAGGTAAAAGGCAGTCTTTGTGCCCATGCTGGGCCTAATCACACTGTTTCCAGGGAAGTGGCTCTACGAGGTGCTCATCTCCTCCCAGGGGCTAATGCAGATCGGTTGGTGCACCATCAGCTGCCGTTTTAATCAAGAGGTACCCCAAGGGGAAGGGGGGCTCCTATTGAAGGATATTTAGGGCTCTGCTGCCCCCAGACCTGCTGAGAACCTTACCTGGAATTGCCCTCTGGAGAAGGAACGTGCCCCACTCTACCCCTGGGCACCCCACTTACAATCCCTCGCATAGGCCCCTTTCTGTAGAGCAGTGAGGGTCTGAGCTCAGCGACTGGTGGGCACTGGCCTGCCCTCCCTGGCTGCCCCAGAGGTCACAGGCACTTCCTTCCTAGGAAGGGGTCGGAGACACACCCAACTCCTATGCCTATGATGGGAACCGGGTGCGCAAGTGGAATGTGACCACAACGAATTACGGCAAGGTGAGGGCCAAGCCTCTGATCATCAGCCCCATCCATCCCCGCAGCTTATGTGGAGCCACTGGGCAAAACCATGAGCAACAAAGCAGGGACAGAGATTGGGTCCTTTTCGAGTGGTGGCCAGTGTCACCTGGGTAGTTTTGGAAGCGCTGCTCGGAGTGCAGAGTGGGCAGGCTGTTGTGTCTGTGCATCTGAAGGCCTTGTTTGATGGCAGGCATGGGCAGCGGGGGACATCGTGAGCTGCCTGATTGACCTGGATGCTGGTACTCTCTCCTTCTGCCTGTGAGTCTCCCAGTGTAGCCACAAGCCCGGCCTCTGGAGCCGTCCCTGACTGCCCTGTGTCTTGGTCCCTGTAAGGAGACCAGGCTGTTTGGTAGCCTGCAGGTAGACAGTCTCATTCTTCCTGGCACTGATTTGTAGGCCTCCCCTTCTCCTCTAGGAATGGTGTGTCACTCGGCACTGCCTTTGAGAACCTGTCCAAGGGCCAGGGCATGGCCTACTTTCCAGCCATCAGCCTGTCTTTCAAAGAGTCTGTGGCCTTCAACTTTGGCAGCCGTCCTCTGCGATATCATTTTGGGATGATGGCAGTGGGTGGCTTGGAATTTAGGGTCAGGGGTTTTGTACCCCAGGAGCAGCATAGGAAGTCTAGGATTCCCTAGCCTGGTAGGACCATGGGCTAGTGATAAACCTTGGCTGCTGCAAGGAGTGAGTAGCTAGAGTGTGACTTAGCTAAAGGGTCTAAGGACAACAGGCCTTGCGGGAGTCTTGTTAGGTGGGTTCCATCATTGTCTCCATTGAGCAGATGCAGAACAGGAAGTGGCTAGAGAAGTTCTTACCCTAAAGAGATTGAGTGAACAAGTTGTGATACAAACCAGGCTTCCCTGGTCTGCTGTAAAGCCTGGGCCCCTCCTCTTGCTCTCTGTGAGAGGGAGGAGTGTGTCTGAACCTCTGGTCAGCTATTTGTACCTTAACTCTGTGACACCTACCCAATGGCAGGCTTCCGGCCTCTGCAAGACCCACCTGGTGCTGACCTAGTGCAGGCCCAGAGGTTGCTGGGCTGTTTCCGGGCAGTGCTCAGTGTGGAGCTGGACCCTATGGTAAGCCAGGGTCTGGGCTGGGTGACTCGGGTCCTCCATCTTCGCTCCTCATAGTCTTCCCCTCCATGCACAGGAAGGTCGGTTGGTGGAGAAGGAGACCTCAGAGTGGCAGTTACAAGGGCAGCCCACTGTCCTCCTCACTCTGGCCCACATCTTCCATCGCTTTGCACCACTGCTGGTGAGGTGACGTCTAAGGGGGCAGGGACAGGCTGTGGTAGATATGCCCATGGGAGGCACACCTGTGCCCAGGACTGGGGAGCTCATGTTCATCAGGCCCAATACTATTACCTGCTGGGGGCCCCTGTAACAGATCCCTCAGGCCTTAAGGATAGCACCCCAGGGAGGCCGAGCACATCTGGCGACATTCTAGAAAAAAGGCTGAAGGGTACTGATGGTACAAGCTAAGAAACTGCATGTACAAAACCCTAGTGGTATCGTAGGGCAGTGGCCCTTCTTGTCCCTTAGACACCAGAGGGCTATCTGTGTACTGGGGTTGCTGGAGGGCCCAGGGCTGTGCTGAGGCCAGGCAGGCTCTTCTGCATGGCCACAGCATGTGCCAGGGCAGAGTGCCCCAGGCAGAGCAGGCTCCCACCTCACAGTGTCTGTTCTTGGTGCAGCACAAGGTGTACCTGGTGGAGGCCGTGCTCATAAGCTTCCTGCTGGGCATCGTGGAGAAGGGCACACCTGCACAGGCACAGTCCATGGTGCACCAGGTCTTGGACCTCTTTTGGCTCTTCATGGAGGTAAGGTTCCTGACCTGGGGCTATGGGAGGTATGGGGAGGGCCTGGGAAAAGCCCCAAACAGTCGCCCTAGCATCTCTCCCCAGGACTACGAGGTACAGGATTGCCTCAAGCAGTTGATGATGTCTCTGCTGCGCTTATACCGATTTTCACCGATCGTCCCAGACCTGAGCCTGCAGGTGCGAGTGCCTGTCCCTACCCTGAGCCCTCTGAGCCCTACCTGCCCATTCTGAGCACCCCTCTCCACAGATCCACTATCTGAGGCTCACTATCTCCATCCTGAAGCATGAGAAGTCCCGAAAATTCCTGCTTAGCAATGTCCTGTATCCTTTGCTTATTCCTGGCCACCCAGTCATGAATACCCTAAGGTTCAGTAGAGGCTGGGGGTCCCCAGGAGAACTTAGGAGGACCAGAGCTGAGTCCCCGGCTCCAGATCCAGCCCTTTTTTCACCTTCTCTGCAGGACCGGGAAAGCAGAACAGAGGGTTGTGGGTGCCCATCCAAGCAGAGCAAGCCCTCATGGATCATCAGAGTGCAGCTACAGGGAGGTGTGGGAAGGGCCCCTCTTTGGCCAGAGGCCTGCAGTTTGTACAGTTTGTACGTGTTCCTGCAAGATCTCAAAGGAGGCAGCTCTTCTTGCTTCTCCACAGTGTTAAGACTTAACTGAAGCCAGGCACAGTGGTGTGCACCTGTAATCCTAGCACTTTAAAAGGCTGAGGCAGGAGGATTGCAAGTCAGAGCCCAGTCTGAGCTACTTGGTAGCTTAGCAAGACCCTGTCTGAAAATACAAGAAAGGGCTAGAGCTTCAGCTCAGTATGAAGGGCCCTGGGTTCAGTCTCTTGTACAGAACCGTGAGAAGATCACTAAGAGGGAGAAGAGCTTAGCTTTGGCCCCCTGGCTAGGAAGCCTGAGCTCACAGCCATCTTCTTATTGTGGGATCTTCCAGAAACAGAACTGGGAGACACCGGGCTCCCTCGCCAGCTGTCCCACTATCGACTGTCCCTGTGACAAGCCATTATGCATGGGCTTGACAGTCAGATCTGTTTCTCAGTGCTCTGGTTGGAGGAGATGGGCACGTTGTGGAGGGTGGGCTTTCCAGGGAGGACTCAGGGAGGTGCACAGGCTGTGCTGTGGGGAGCTGAGTTGTACCTTGACATGCATTAGCTTTGATGTGCTCCGGTCTGTCATCTTCTTTTACATCAAGAGCCCCCTGCGTGTGGAGGAGGCCGGGCTGCAGGAGCTCATTCCCACCACATGGTGGCCTCACCGCTCTGGCAGGGAGGTAGGCTGCAGAGTAGAGTAGGCTCTTCGACCCCTGCAGGTCCGGGAAGGTCCTGGTAACCCATCGTCTTCTATCCCCTTCCCTGCCCAGGGCACAGAGAGTAAGGAGGTGAAGGAGGAGACTGGGGAGGAGCGGCTCCGCCGTCGAGCCTATGAGCGGGGCTGCCAGCGGCTCAAGAAGCGCATTGAAGGTTGGCCCCTGCCTCCGGGCCAACTGGGGAGGGGGGCTTGTGTGTATGTATTTGGGGTGCTTAGAAGTACCCACACCTGAGCTGGATTTGGGTGTCCCTGATGGTAGAAGTCTGACCTCAGCCTCCGCGCCTCCCATCTCTGGAAGCCTAAGTGCCATCTACCCCCTCCCCGCAGTGGTGGAAGAACTACAGGTCCAGATCCTGAAGCTGCTGTTGGACAATAAAGATGACAATGAGGTGAGTGTCCCTGGGACACCGGTGAGGGTCCCTGACACAGAGGGATATGGTACTGGATGCTAAGACCGAGACAGCAGAGGCTGGCTCAGGTTCCCACACAAGGCCCAGGGGTGGTAGGGCTTCGAGCACACCTCAGCCTATCACAGCCTTGGTTGTCCCTTCCTTGAAGGGTGAAGCTTCTAGGTACATCTTCCTGACCAAGTTCCGGAAGTTTCTGCAAGAGAATGCCAGTGGTCGGGGGGTAGGTGGCCTCCAGGGCAGCCCCACTATTGGCAGGGGCTGTGCCCTTGGCTTGTGGGACCTTTTGGTCTACGCCATCCCTTCCTCACCCTCCTTCTTCTCTGCTTCCCCCCCACACCCTATCCTGGATCCCGGGGCAGGCGCTTGCCTGAGGAGTGGGCTGGGCTTCGGGACAGCATTCACACATGCTTTCTGCCCTGTGCTCACAGAACATGCCCATGCTCTGTCCCCCCGAGTACATGGTCTGCTTCCTGCACCGGCTCATCTCTGCCCTGCGCTACTACTGGGATGAGTACAAGGCTTCCAACCCCCGTGCTTCCTTCAGTGAGGGTGAGTGGCCCTGGCCACAGAGCTGCCCAAGCGTCTTGTGGAAAGCTGAGTTGAGGGCAGGGGCGGGGATGGTCTACCTGAGCAGAGGGCTCAGGCAAGGTTCCACTGCTGAACTGTGACGCTGGCCTGGCCTCTCCAACTCGCAGAGGCTTACATCCCGCCCCAGGTCTTCTATAATGGCAAAGTGGACTACTTTGACCTTCAGCGCCTTGGAGGCCTCCTGTCACACCTTCGGAAAACCCTCAAAGGTGGGAGTCAGCTCCTGGACCGGGAACAGGTCCCTGCCCCTTAGCAGCAGTCTGTACTCTCCTGTGGGTGCGATCTATCCTGCGCCCACCAGAGGGCACCTGAGTCTGCACCTGCTCAGGCAGGGAGCTGCTGATCGGCCAGGCTGCCTTTGTCCCTTCCCCTTAGCACCCACCCTGGAGGAAGGCCGGAAGTGCACTGATGAAATCAGACAGGGAACCAAGGGGTCTTGGCAAGTTGCGGGTATACAGGTGCTGCCTGAGCTGCCCTCAGCGGTTGGCACAGGTCGTCTCTGTGCAGAGGGCTGAGGGCGCAGTGTGCACAGGGGTGGATGCCAGGCACCAGCTGTGGCGGGAGGCAGGATGCAGCTGGTGTGCTGGGGGTAAAGTGAGGCAGGGAGCACTGGGGGCTGGGATGATCTGGGGACAAGGCAGGCCACAGAATAAGCATGGACCATTCCAGAGTTGGTTTTGCAAGGTCCAGACAAGGCAGGGGAGTGAAATTGGGGTCTGTGTCACAAGAAGCCCCCTGTGGACACTTCAGTGTGTGTGAGAAAAGAAACATGGAGGCCAGTTGACCAGGCAGCAGAGAATAAGGGTGTCCACCGTGTGACCTCAGTGCTGCCGGAGGCTGTGTGGCTAGGGCACCGTTAGGGAGAGGAACTGTGGGAGGAGACTGAGACGACAGTTTCGCGTGTGAACAGAGCGTGCCTGAGGGATGCCCCCAGCAGCAGCAGCAAGGAATGGGATAGAGTGGGGTGGTTCTGCCAACTGTGAGTGGGGTGCGGGGCTAGGATGCAGCTCCGCGCCCCAGGGCCGAGTGCGGGGCGCAGCAGGCACGTGCCGAGGGAACCAGCACTGACCTGGATTTATGGAGCGGTTGTGTAGCAGGAGAAGCCCTGGAGAGCAGAGGTCATGGAAAACAAGTGTGGGGACAGCGAGAGTGGGCACTGCCTCCTGCTCCTCCTCGCTGCTGCTAGAAAGGGGCCCCGGAGGCACAGGGAGAAGACTGAATTGGAGCCAGGCACAGTAGAAAGTGGGGGGCCCCGTCCTTCCATTGCTCCAGATGACCTTGCCGCCAAGGCCAACATTGTGATCGATCCACTGGAGCTGCAGGCGGCCACCATGGATGACCTAGATGAGGATGAGGAGCCAGCCCCAGCTGCAGCCCAGGTACACAACAGGGACAGGTGGGGGGCTGCACCTGGGGCTTCCCCTTTGTCATATGGGCAGGGGTAGCACTCAGGCCCTTCTCCTCTCCATGCAAGCAAGGGCCTTCTCACCAGGCAGGTTCCCTCACTGGGGTGGAGGCTGAATCCGCCCTTTCCCTCCCTAGAGGCTCAAAGGAACTCCAATGGGCCTGGTCCTGGGGAACTGAGTTGCCTTTGGCCTCCTTTCTACTACAGCGCCCCATGCAAGCCCTGGCCTTGGGAGGGGCACTACCCCTGCCCCGACCAGGCTGGCTTAGTTCACCAACCCTGGGCCGAGCTAACCGCTTCCTCAGCACAGCAGCTGTGAGCCTCATGACCCCACGGCGGCCTCTGAGCGCCTCGGAGAAAGTGAAGGTCCGAACCCTGAGTGTGGAGCAGAGGACTCGTGAGGACAGTAGGTGCCCACCTTGGGCAAGATCAAAAGTACCCCTGTCTCCACCCTGGCCTGTAGCCTGGCAGAGTCCCATTGGTTCAGGAAGCACAGTTTGAAGGCAGGAAGTCAGTGCTACCAAAATAGGTCCTGGTGCTGCCCTGTCTCCCCGGCACCCATCTCTCCCTCTGCCCCTTCACCTTGCAGTTCCCTCCCCAGCCAAGGAAGGGGAGAAAGGGCTCCTCTCGTACCACAAGGCCCATCCAGGCTGCCGGGCTTACAGGGAACCAGGAGGCCTGGCCTGACCCTGGCCTTCCCCGCTCCCCAGTTGAGGGCAGCCATTGGAGCGAGGGCCTGTTGCTGGGGCGGCCCCCCGAGGAGCCTGAGCAGCCCCTCACCGAGAACTCCCTGCTGGAAGTCCTAGATGGGGCCATCATGATGTACAACCTCAGCGTCCACCAGCAACTGGGCAAGGTCTTGTACGGTGGCCACATGCACTGGGGAGGGTGTCACGCAGGGTGCACCGTGTGGCATGGGGATGCTGGCTTGTGCTGCTGCTCAGGCTGGTGTGGTTTCCTTCTGTGCGGGAGGAGACTGCCCTGGGCGGAAGGCTGGGGTCTGGGCTGTTGTGGAGACACCTAGTCACGTGGCATCTGATGCTCTAGATGGTGGGTGTGTCTGACGATGTCAACGAGTATGCAGTGGCTCTGAGGGACACAGAAGACAAGATCCGCAGGTGTCCCAAGTGGGTAAGGCTTGGGATGCAGGCAGGTGGGTCTCAGCATGTAGGGGTGCTGCCAGGGCAGCTTGCAGTGTTACTCAGCCCCCAGTTCTGGGTTGCTCCCACCCTCAGTTCTCCTGGTCCCCACCTTCACCACAGCAATGGAGAGGCCTTGTACAACCTGAGCCTCATCGACCAGCTGTAGCCTGTGCCAGGATGCCCTGCCCCCATCCACTAAGTGCTAATGCACACCCTCTCTCCTCATCAATTATGGATCTGTCCTGAGTGCTTCCTTGGCCACCTGCAGCGTCAGCAGGAAGCGGCCTGCCTCCCCACCTCTTGGGAATGCTTCTGCCGGAGCTTTCCTTGCCTGAGCCAGGTCTCCCTGGCGGGCCTTCCTTCCCCTGCTGTCATCAGTGCCCTGGGCCTGCCCAGCTAATGGAGCGGCAGTTCTGGCCTCGAGTCTTGGAGGTGCTCTGTGCAGGCGCTCGCAGCACCCCCCGGCTGAGCCTCAGTTTCATACCCTCAGGGTCCAGGGCCCCCTTCTGGGGTTCCCTCAGGGTTACCAGCTGCTCGGAGGCAGGAGAGTTTTTTGACAGTGGAACCCAACCCCTTACTACTCCAGGCTCTAGTTGGGCCGTGACCAGGCTGCCTGGGGCAGCCACCTGGGCATGGGGCCCCTCCTGATTGTCCTTCTTTCACCTTGGGCGGCAGAGGAAGGATATCCTCGCAGAGTTGACCAAGAGTCAGAAAGTTTTCTCGGAAAAGCTGGATCACCTGAGTCGCCGTCTTGCCTGGGTCCACGCCACTGTCTACTCCCAGGTGAGTGGGTGTGGCCTTAGTCAATGTTTGCCCCTCCTCATTCTCAACATAGGCCATGAGTTGGGCAGGTTGGGCCAGGACTCTGATGCCAATGCCAGTTTGGTCTGTCCCTCCTTGCCTGTCCTTCCACCCTGCCTTCCTCTCCACCCTTGACCCCTCCTCTCCCTGAGCCTCACCTTTGCCACATAGTTCCGGCTGAATCACCTGCCACCTGCAAGGCTGCTAGTCTGCTTCCTGCCCACCCTCCTCCACTTCCTCATTCATCTGCGACACGACCCCAGAGTCTGGAGTGTGCGAAGCTCCTTCCAAGACACTGGCAGACAGCCAGGAGCCCGAAAGACAAGCCTCTGCCCTGCCAGGGCCCTTGACTGGTGGGGGACACAGGGACAGATGTATATTCCTGCTGGGACAGAAGTCTGAACCCAGATCCCAGCCCCTCCCAGTGAGTTTTCTCTTCCATCTCTTCTGCATCTGCCACCCGCAGTGGTGCCCTGGGGCTGTGTCTCCAGGTGTCCATATCTCATCGCCACCCTGTCATCTCTGCTGGAAGTGTCTCCTGGTGGTTCTTTCCCCAGACCCAAACCACCTCCACCTCTCACCCACTTCTTCCTCTTTCAGCCACAGGCGTCCTTTCTTCCAGCCCCATGAAGATGATCAGGTCGGGGTGACTGAATTTCACACCTGGCCACCTCCTTGGGCAAACTGACCACCTTTTCCCACACTGTCTTCTTTGGACCATTATGTTCTCATCACACTACCTTCTTTTTTTTAAATTGTGATAAAATGTGCACGACATAAAACCTGTTGTCTTTAGCTAGGAACAGTTTTATGTACATGTCCCAGCTACTTGGAAGACTGAGGGTAGAAGATTTCTTGAGCCCAGGAGTTGGAGACCTAGTCTGAACAATATAGTGAGATCCCAACTCAAAAATAATTTTTTAAAAAATTACTGTTTTGAATGAGGGGTGGTGGCACATGCCTGTACTCTCAGCATTCAGGGAGGCTGAGGCAGGAAGATCACTGTGTTCAAGGCCAACCTGGGCTACAGAGTGAGACCCTATCTCAAAAAAAAAGAAAAAATTATCATCTTACCCTGCTGAGAACCAAAACCAGAGCCTCAGGGCCTTATGCATAAACTCCACCACTAAGCTGCATCTCATATATGCAGACAGCTTAGGGTTTTTTTTTTTTTGTTTTATTTTATTTTATTCTAAAGATAGTAAAATCCAACAAAACAAAACAGAACAAAGTCAATCAAAATAAAGCAGTAGAATTTGTACAGAACTTTAAAGCAGGATACTAGGAAAACAATAGCTACTGTAGTATATCTTGTTATTTTCACAATAGTTGTCCATTCCATCAGGTATAGCAAAATCAAACCAAAAACAATAAAACCAATCAAAACAGAATGTTGAGTAAAGCAAAACAGTGAACAATATTGGGCCTCAAAGACAGAAGGGAATCCCCATATTTGCTACATTGTATACTGTCATGCCAAGAGATGCTCAGACTGCTGGCCCCAGACCTGCAAAATCAACCAAACAATACAAACATTTAGTTGCTTTATGTACCTTAGTTGCTATCAACTTAGGCGGTCCTCTGAACCAGCAGGTTGCTTACCGAGGCGGCAGGGTGGTGGGAGAGGGGGGTTGATTCTCAGCCTGTGCACCTAGGCTCACGGGAGGTGCTGACTTTTCTCTTCCTGGAACCCTTTGCGCAGCTTACCAGGAAGGCTGGCTAGTTGTCTTCTGGTTGGATCCTCCCTGACCCAGCATAGTGGGTTTTGGGGGAGGGGGCGTACTGAAGTGTTTTTTTGTTGTTGGTTTTATTGTTGTGTTGTTTTTTCCCTGGTACCAGGGGGATCAAACTCACAACCTTGCACCTGCCAGGCAGGCGCTTAAGCCACTGAGCCAAACTCCTGGCCCTATTTTTTTTCCAGGCAGGGTCTCACTATGTAACTCAGGCCGGCCTTGCGCTGGCATTGTACCCCAAGCTAGCCTCAAACTCACAATGCTCTGCCTACCTCAGCCTCCCGAGTGCTGGGATTACTAGTGTGTGCCACCATGCCTGGCAAGAATGACCTTTTTTAAGGGGAAATAATGTTCATTTGTATATATTTACAGCCCATAATTTGTTTATCTACTCATATGTGGATGGGAAGTTGGGTTGGTTCCACAGTTTAGCTATTATGAATAACACAGCTGTAAACATAGGTGTACAAAGACTTCTTTGGGACTTTGCTTTTGATTTTTTCAAGTGTACGCCCAAAAGTGGATTGTTGGGTCATATAGAGTTTTTCTACTTTGAATTTAAGAGGAGCCGCCTTACTGTTCCCACTGAAGCTGCACCATTTGACATTCCACCAGTGGGGCATAAGTGTCACAGTTTCTCCACATCCCCGTTGAAACATGTTTTTCCCAGGGAGCTGTGGGAATAACTCACTGTAGTTCGGATTTGCATGTCTTATAGTGGACAATGGGGAGCACATTTTCATGTGTTCATTGCCATCTGCTCATCATTTATGGAAAATATCTGTTCACATCATTTGTGGGGTTGTTATTGTTTTTGTTTTTGTTTTTTTTGATACCAGGGATTGAACTCACGACCTCGCACTTGCCAGGCAAGCGCTTGTGCCACTGAGCTAAATCCTCAGCCCCCTTTTGTTCATTTTTGAATTGGGCATCCGTGGTTGAGTTGGACGGCTTCTCTGTGCATTCTGGATCTTGGCCCCGATCAGGCAGATGATTTGCAGCTCTTGCCTCCCGTGTTCTGAGTTGCCTTTTAACTCTTGATTTTCCTTTGATGCAGACTTTGTCTTGACATGGTTCATTTTATGTTTTTCTTTTGATGCCTGCGTTTTTGGTGTCATAGCTAAGAAATCACTGCCAAATTTAATGTCATAAAGCTTTCTCCTTTCTTTTAAGAGTTTTATAAATTTTCTGGCTTGGGCTACAACACGAGCGCAAGGCTGGCCTGAGCTACATAGTGCAACCCTGCCTCAGAAAACCAGGGCTGGGAGTTTGTCTCAGTGGCTTAAGCGTCTGCCCTGGCAGGCACGAGGTTGTGAGTTCAATCCTCGGTGTCGCAAAAAAAAAAAAAAAGAGTTTTATAAATTTTTAGCTCTTATGTTTATGACTTTTATCCATTTCGTGTTAATTCTTGCATCTACCATAGAGCGAGGGTTGTTCTCATGTTTTTTTTCACATGTGCTACCCAGCATTCCTAGTGCTTTTCCCGCAGAGTAGTCTGGGTACTGTTGCCAAGCTCAGTCTGCCACATAAGTAAGGGTCTGTTACTAAGCTCTCTATCCCATTCCAGTGGTTGTGCCAGTACCATAGTTTTGATTACCACAGATTGGCAATAAGTCCTTGGTTTTTCATTTTTATTTTTATTAGGCCATGTTTGCAGTACATGATAACATTGATTATGGGGAACTGGTACATGTAAATAGCACATCTTAATTCCTTTTCATTCCTACAGTAAGTTTTGAAGTCAAGAAATAGGAAATCTCCAACTTTGTTCTTTTTCTAGTAGAATGTTTTGGCTACTTGAGGTCCTTTGAAATTCAATGTGAATTTCTGGATAGGTTTTCTGCAAAATACATTGTTGGGGTTTGGTAGAGATTATAGTGGATCAGTGATCCCTTTAGACATCATAACAATATTGTGCTAATAGTCCTTGAGCATAGGGTATCTTTCCATCCATTTGAATCTTTTTCTTTTTTCTTTTTTTTTTTTTTTTTTGAGACAGGGTCTTGCTATGTAGTTCAGGCTGGCCTTCAACTCACTATGTAACCTAGGTTGGCCTTGAACTTGCACTGTTCCTCCTGTCTCAGCCTCCTGAGTACTGGGATTGCAGGTGCGTGTCACGGTGCCTAGCATGGGCCTTTAATTTCTTGCAGCGACCTTTATATGGTTTTCAGTATAGCTTCAAGTCTTTTGCCTCCTTAAGTTTACTCCTAAGTTTTTTTTTTCTTTTTCTTTTAATACTGGTTTATTTTATCTTATTTTTTGAGGTGCTAGGGATTGAACCTAAGACCTTTCACATACTAGGCAAGTGGTCTGCCACTAAGCTACATGTGTAGCCCTTGGTGCCCCACCCCGCCCTTTTTTTTTTTTTTGGTCTCTTTGAGACAGGCATTCACTATGCAGTTCAGGTTGGCCTTGAACTCACTTTGTAGCCCAGGCTGGTCTTGAACTCCCAGTGATCCTCCTGCCTCAACCTCCCGAGTGCTGGGATTATAGGTGTGTACCACTACACCCAGCCCTTTGATGCCATTTTAAATGGAATTGTTTTCTTAGTTTTCTCATTGAATTTCTCAGATAAGTGTAGAGAAACACAGTTGGTTTTTATGTGTTGATTTTGCCTCCTGCAACTTTGCAGAATTTGTTTATTTTATTATTATTATTATTTTTTGTTTTTGTTTTTTTGCGGCACCGGGGATTGACTCACAATCTCGTGCCTGTCAGACAGGCGCTTAAGCCACTGAGCCAAACTCCCAGCCCTGGATTTTTGAGGCAGGGTCGCACTGTGTAGCTCAGGCCGGCCTTGCACTCGCGTTGTAGCCCAAGCCAGTCTCGAACTCACAACGCTCCACCTACCTCAGCCTCCCGAGTGCTGGGATTAAAGGTATGTGCCACCACGCCCGGCTCAGAATTTCTTTATTAATTCTAACAGTTGTGTGTATGTCTAATGTTTAGGGTTTTCTACAAGTAAGTTTATGTCTGCAAAAAGCGATGATTTTACTGCTTCCTCTCCGATTTGGATGCCTTTACTTTCTTTTTCATACCTCATTTCATACCAGATTTCCAGTGCCATGTCGAATAGCAGTATTGAAAGTGTGCTGTCGGTCTTGGCAAGCAATTGCAGGCCTTGCTGTAGAGCAGGATGGTGGTCGGGGTGGCCTTTCACAGTGTCTGTTCAAGCTGCCTTGCTTCCTGCTGCCTTCTCTGTGCTCACCTCAGGATTCCCGTTAGTACGGGAGAATGCACGTGAGGCCTGCCCTCGACCGCCCCTGCCCCAGGCCCCTCTCTTTCTCCTTCTTCCTCTGTGTTGGCCCAGCACAGGCTCCTCGAGGCTCTGAGATGGTCCTGCCCGGGTCTCTTGCTGGCCTCCCCGGGCCTCCTCCGGCCCCACATGAGCTCCGTTGCCATGTGCCTGTCATTCTACCTCATGCGCGGCCTCCCTGACCTTCGGCAGCAGCAGGATGTCTGGGGTCCTCATAGACCAGGCCAACTCCTCTCACCCTGTGTTCGTGACCTTTTGGGCCCTTGGGTTTCGGGACATTCAGGGTGTGGGTGTAAAGTGTGGCTACCGGGGCCACACGAGAGCTGTGTCTGCTGTAGACTCTGGCCTTGCCCCATTGTGTGA
The DNA here is from genome assembly GCA_004363535.1 of Dasyprocta punctata. Lineage (NCBI taxonomy): Eukaryota > Metazoa > Chordata > Mammalia > Rodentia > Dasyproctidae > Dasyprocta > Dasyprocta punctata. Next base: position 47,106 of record RJWM01003021.1, on the reverse strand, counting down.
CCCTCAGACTCTGGCTGCTGCACTGGGAACCACAGGGCCTTCAGCAAGCTCCATCTAGTTTCTGTGACCTCTTCCATTGGCAGTCATGCTGCACCCTTTTTCTGCCAGCTCATGTGCTCTGCATAAAACCATCCCTGACTTGTCCACATGCCTCTGGGCCCGGGAGCCCCACTTGTCCTAAGCTACACTTCCCTCTGCCCTGCACCAGACTAACCTGCTTCTCCTCATGCTTCTAGACTGCCATGGAAGTTCCACCACTGCTGGACATGTGGGCCTCATTCTTTTTTTGTTTTCTTTTGAGATAGGGTCTCACTATGTAGTTCAGGCTGGCCTTGAACTTGTGGCAGTCCTGCCTCAGCCTCCTGAGTGGTAGAATTATAGACGTGTACCATTGCACCCAGATGGAAATGTGGATGTCATTTTCAGTGTGGCCTTTCCTTAACCCCCACAGCCCTCAGTTCTCACCACCCAGCCCTTTCAATGCCTCCTCGAGCCTGAGATTGTAGCTTGCTCATTGAGTAGCTTCCACATACACCAGTCCCCCACCCCGCTGCCCTTCTTCACTGGGCAGTGCTCCAGCACGGCTTTCTGGTCACAGCTTTCATTCAGTTCTTACAAAACAGCTGTAGCTAGGTGTGGTGTAGCACTCTGGAGGCTGAGGCAGGAGGATTACCTCGAGTTCAGGGCCAGCCCAGACTACAAAGCAAGACCCTGACTCAAACAAAACAAAACAACCCCACAACTAAAAAACAAACCATTAGCTCTGATCTGGGTCACAGTGTTACCTCTCCAGTTCAGCATACCCCTCTTGCCTCCTGAGGACTTGATTGTCCCTGTTTGTGCCACTGCCCACACTTGCAGCAGTCCAGGTACAGTTCTGACATCTTTGTCCCGAAGCGGCCTTCCTGGTCCCCAGAGCAGACCGTGTCCATGCCCCTTCCAGTGAGCAGCCCAGCAGCACCCCGTGTGCCTCCCGCAGGAGAAGATGCTGGATATCTACTGGCTGCTGCGCATCTGCCTGCGGACCATCGAGCACGGGGACCGCACGGGCTCCCTCTTCGCCTTCATGCCCGAGTTCTACCTGAGCGTGGCCATCAACAGTTACAGTGCTCTCAAGAATTATTTTGGCCCTGTGCACAGCATGGAGGAGCTCCCAGGTGACAGGGCCATTCCAGCCTGGAGGGGACAGGAAGAGGGCCTTGGGTGTGAGCCGCAGGAGCCCTGATCCAAGCTGCCCATGCTAGCAGCTCACATCCGTTCTGGGAGGAACCGGTGCCCCCGCCGCATGTACTCTGCCCCGGAACCTGCAGCCGTGGAACTAGCAGCTTCTCAGTGCTGGGCAGAAGGCAGATGGGTGGGGGCCCCTTGCTTTCACTTCCTTACCGGTACTGCTAAACAACTGCTGTCACCCGGCCGTCAGCTGGCCCCTTGCCCTGCCACCCTAGCACTGGTCATGGAACATGGGAGTGCATCAGGGGCAAAGTGATTTGTCTTTTACATCACAGCAGAGGGCAGGGCCCTGCAGGGAACAGACAGGAGCCTACAAAAAACCACTGATTCCAGCTTGGGCCTGGTGTTTTCTGTCTGGATCAGGCCATGAGCTGCCAGGCCCCAGCCTGCCCCTGCCCCTGCCCTGCGCCAGATGTCAGCGCAGGCTTTGTCATCAGGGACGGAGCTGTGGGAATCAAAGCCATCAAATATATGCGCTGAGATGGGTTTGAGCCAGGATTGGGTCTCTTGCCAGTACCTGCCTTCTTCCCAGAATAAGGCTGTGCCTTTGCCCTTCCCCAACTGCCAGGGAGTGTCTTGCTCGATGTCCCCAGGTGCTAACCCAGGTCCAGACTGGCCCTTGAAGCCTGCTCTGGAGTCTGCCTGAAAGCCCTGCCAAGGGACAGGCTGGCCTCTGGAGCCCCCACTCAGGGCTGTCAGTTCTCACTGCCCACCTGTGCAGGCTACGAGGAGACCCTGACCCGGCTGGCTGCCATCCTTGCTAAACACTTTGCCGACACACGAATCGTGGGCACCGGTAAGGTTCCCTAAGGGGCTCGGGAGGGGCTGGGATGGCAGGGTGCTCATGTCAGGTGCCTCCCTGCTGAGTGAAGCACGGGCCTGTCTCTGCAGATATTCGAGATTCGCTCATGCAGGCCTTGGCCAGCTACGTGTGTTATCCACACTCCCTGCGGGCTGTGGAGCGGATTCCCGAGGAGCAGTAAGTGGGATGGGGGTTGGGGCACACATTCTCCCCTGCCCAGCACCATGCATGGCCTCACCCTCACCTGTGCCCATCACCCCTCACTGTCACAGGCGTGTTGCCATGGTGAGGAATCTCCTGGCACCCTATGAGCAGCGGCCCTGGGCCCAGACCAACTGGATCCTGGTGCGGCTCTGGAGGGTAAGCCTGACCCAGGGGAGGGGCCGGCGGCGGCAGGTAGAGATTGCGCTGCTCTACTGACCCCTGCCGGCCCCACCCACAGGGCTGTGGGTTCGGGTACCGCTACACACGGCTGCCCCATCTGCTGAAAACCAAACCTGACGACGCCAATTTGCCCAGCCTCCAGAGTGAGTACCTCGGGGGCGGGTCTGCAGGCCTGCTGGCGGCCCTTGCTCGTCATCCTGGGTTCTTCCACACTTCCCCTCCTAGCCCTTTTCCTAGACTTGTGGCCTGTTCCAGACTCTGCCTGAGTCCAGGTTTCCTTTCCTGGCTGGCTCCCAGCCCAAGGATGCTCTGGGACTGCTCCCTCTTGTTCTGCTGTTCCATGTGTACTCTTTGGACCTGTCACTTTGCAAGGGTCACAGTGAAAAGTTGCCACATTTTCCCCGAAGGTGCTGGCAGTGCATACTCTGTCTCTTGCCCTACATGCCAGCTCCCTGACTCCTAGCCTTGTCCCAGCACTATGCTGCTCCTTCGTTATCTACAGGAGCCAAGTCTGGGACTTGGCTTGGGCCTTGGACCATTGAGTCAAGAGGGGCCTAGAGCCAACTGTGGTGGTACATGCTTGTCATCCTAGCACTCAGGAAGCTGAGGCAGGACGATCACTGCAAGTTTGAGGCCAGCCTGTGTACATAGTGAGTCCAAGGCCAGCCCAAACTACATACTAAGGCCTTATCTCCAAAAACCAAAAAAAGGGGGGGGGGCACAGGCTGGAGGTGGCCAGGGTGCCTGAGGGTACGCCTGGGTATATGGAGCTTCCTGGAGTAGGGAACGTTGGCCTGGGAACAGAGGCTGTGCCCTCTCTCCTGTGTTAAGCAAAGTCCCATGCACCCCAGCACTTTTCTCTGGCCTGTCTAACTTTGTAGAGTGCCTGCCACATGCTGCTCTCACCGTGCCCATAGTGTGTGTCTTCTGCCCTGGAGAAGCCAGGTGCCTTGTGCAAAGTCACACAGCAAGTCCTTGCCAAACGCTTTTGTCCTGCCTCTAGGGTAGAACCAGGCTGCAAGGGGAGAGCAGTGGGGCCAGACACCATCCTGTGGCCGCAGGAACTATTGATTAGCATCAAGGAGGCCGGGGCAGGATGCTGGGCCAGCACAACCCGGAGCTCCGGTTACTGCTGCCAGCCAGCCCAGACTTGGCGCCCACCGCCTAGCTATGTATCAAGGCCAGGCCAAGGGCAGCAGGATTGTAGAGGACGACAGACTCAGAGGAGGCTCTGGGAGAAGCTGGCCTTGCTACCAGTGGGTCCTGACCATGTCTGATAGGCCTGTGAGTCTCAGCTCATTGGGGCTGAGCTACAGCTGAACAGCTGCTGTAGGCCTGAGCATTTAGGGGCTGGAGACACCTGAAACCTGGGGCTCACGCGGCAGGGGAGGTCAGAACCCTGAGCCCCTAGGCAGTACTATGCCCTGTTCCCTTGCCTTCCTGACCTGTCATGTCAGGAGCCCGGGGGTGAGAACAGAGGCATCCGGGGCTGTGGCCTGGAGTCCCTGTAATGCTCCCTCCCCGTGCCCCGCAGAGCCCTGTCCCTCCACCCTGCTGCAGCAGCACATGGCGGACCTGCTGCGGGAGGGTCCTGACGTGGCACCCAGCTTTCTCAACAGTGTCCTGAACCAGCTCAACTGGGCCTTCTCTGAGTTCATTGGCATGATCCAGGAGGTGGGCCAGGGCGGGAAGCCAGGGCGGGGGGTCCCAGGCCTGTCCAGAGCCAAGGTGTGGCCCTGGGGTACTGCAGGCCTCACTGCTGCCTGCCCACCTTCTCGTGCTTCAGATTCAGCAGGCTGCTGAGCGCCTAGAGCGAAACTTTGTAGATAGCAGGCAGCTCAAGGTGTGTGCCACCTGCTTTGACCTTTCGGTCAGCCTGCTGCGTGTTCTGGAAATGACTATCACACTGGTGCCTGAGATATTCCTAGATTGGGCCCGGCCTACCTCTGAGATGCTGCTGCGGCGTCTCGCACAGGTGTGTGCAGCTGGCAGGGAGGACGGGCCCTGGGGTCCTCGCTGGCGAGCTTGCCTGTCCACCAACGAGCTCCTACCTTTGCAGCTGCTGAACCAGGTGCTGAATCGGGTGACAGCTGAAAAAAACCTGTTTGACCGTGTGGTTACCCTGCGGCTGCCTGGTAAGGTCCTAGGTGCCTTGCACCCCAACAACATCCACAGGTCTTGGTTCCTCTGCCAGATGGTTAGGCATAGCACCCCAGCCTCAGTTTCCCCCACTGTAAGGACAGTGGGAAGCATGGATAGTGTCAGCCAGGCCCGGGTATCTGCTGAGGGAGTGTACAGGTGGTTCATCTCCTTCCTTCCTCCCCTTAGGCCTGGAAAGTGTGGACCACTACCCCATCCTGGTGGCAGTAACGGGCATCCTGGTACGGCTCCTGGTGCATGGCCCAGCTTCAGAGTGAGTGCTGGCGATTGTGAGCCCAGGGGAGCTGGGGGGTTCTGGGGAGGGGAGGGGAGGGGAGGCAGGACCTCCTTGAACATCAGTCTCATCTTGACAATGGACCTCAGTAGGTAGAGGGAACGTGGAGGGATGTGAACTGCCTGGACAGGCGGCAGTGGCAGCTGCTCGGGGTAGAAGACTCGGAGCTCGCAGGGTAGGGTTCCCTGACTTACAGTTATGCCTCTGGGTGGGAGCTGGAGGCGGTGCCGTCCTGCAGTAGCCAGGGCAACACTGCTGAATCAAGAGCTGTGCACACGATGCTCCTGCGTCTGCGAGGCTTCAGCAGCGAGCATGTACTGCTTTTATTAAGTTCGTAACAGCAGGGCTAAGACAGCCATGGGGATCCCCAGCTCAGCCCCACACCTGAGGGACTCCCAGACCTCCTCCCCTCCCTGCTGCAGTAGGAGTGGTGAGATGTACACAAAGCCATTAGGCTGAGACCAGTGCCAGCCTTTAAGAGGCTTCTGCCTCCAGAGACATCAAGTTCCAGCTGGGCCTTCCCAGCTTGGCCTGCTCACCAGGCTCTTTACTGCTGTGCAGAGCCCTTGGGATGGGCTTTGCCTTCAGACTGACTGCTGGATGCCCCTGGCTAGAGAGAGCAGGGCCATTCTGACTGGGACTCAGTGCCCTGAGGTGTCTCTTGAGACTGATGGTTGAAGCTTGTAGTGATTTGGGTGCTGGTGGACTGAGGACACTGTTTCACCCAAGGGAAGGAAGAAGGGCCTGTTTTCTCTGCGGCTTCCTGCCCTGGGGCAGCCCTCCTCCCTTTTCCCCATGGGCTCACTCTCAGCTTTTCTGAATACACTTTAAATGTAAGTGGTCTTCCAGGTAGGCTTGGTCCCCAGTTCTCATGGGACATTTGGGTTTAGGCGGGTCCAGGGAAAGCAGGCACTATCAGGCCCCAGGGCCTTGGGGTCCTGTGTTAGGCAGCGCAGAAGGCAAGTGAGTAGGGTCCCTAGATTCAGGTTGAGGCCCACATAGGACCCGTGGGGCCAGGTTCAGGGCTTCCTACCAGCGCCTGGCAGTCCTCTGGACAGCAGCAGGGAGCATGACAAGCAGGAGGGCCATGGCCTGGGTGGGCCCTGGGCAGCCTAGGTCATCATGAGCCCCTCTGAGCCTGTGGAGCTGGCAGACTCAGAGCCAGCCTTAAGTGGTAGGCCCGAAAGGGTGCAGAGATCAAAGTCCTCAGCAACTGCCAGCTGCACACGTCCATTGAGGCCCCTCCGGCTGGGCTCCAGGAAGACCACATGCTTGTGGACGCTGGCCTTGCGGCTGGGTGCATCCGGGGGTGTGTTGCTGAGCACAGAGGACTGTGCGCTCAGCTCCTGGAGTGGGCTGGGTGTTCGGGGCCAGTGGTGGCCACGGCAGACCTGGCAGCGGCAGCAGCAGTGGCAGCAGCCACGGCAGGGTGGCACAAACAGGTAGAGCAGCACGAGCACCAGGCCCACAGCACAGCCCAGCAGTGTGGTGAAGCCCGTGTTGAAAGCCTCAGGCTCCAGGTGTGGAACGTGCACACTGACATTGTATTCAAGGGTCTGGTTGTGGTGCAGGTGGGGCCCGGTGGCCAGGCACACAAAGATGCCCGCGTGCTGCTGCTGCACCGTGCTAATGGCTAAGCTGCCATCTGCCAGCACTGTGATGCTGCCATCACGGGATCCTGGCACCAGGAGCAGCTCGTGCTGTGGTGAGACCCAGGCGACACTCACTGCCGGGGCACTGGTGTTGCAGTAGAGCCTCAGGGACCCACCCACCTGTGCATGGAGCTGCTCCTCGGGTTGCTCTAGGCCTACAGCTGGGACTGCTGAGCAGTTCTCGAAGATGCGGCTGTGCTCGAAGAAGCGCACACCAGACGCGGGCACCTTGAAGGCCAGGCACGTGTACTCACGGGCAAAGTCGTGCACCGCCCTCAGGCCCCGTTGGTGCCAGCGCTGCAGCAAGTGGTAAAGGCGGCAGTCACAGGGCAGCGGGTTGTTGTGCAAGTAGAGCCCATTTTTGAGGAAGGCTGGCAGTGCGGCTAGCTCAGGGATGGAGATCAGTCCCAGCTGGTTGGAAGAGAGATCCAGGGTACGCAGGTGGGTCGTGCCCAGGCCGTGCAGGTGGTTGAAAGAGAAGGAGGAGAGTTGGTTGTAGCCCAGGTAGAGGCGGCCAAGCACTCTCAGGCCGTGGAAAGCATGCTCGTCCAAGTGTGCCAGACGGTTGTTAAAGAGAAGTAGTATCTCCAGTGCTTCCAGCCCATGGAGGTCGTGGCGGCCAAGTGCCCGCAAGGCATTAGCCGACAGGTCGAGCAGCCTCAGGCGGCTGGCGTTGCTAAACACGCCGCGACCCAGCGCCTCCAGCTTGTTGTGGCTCAGGTGCAAGGCGCGGAGCCGGGAGAGCGGCGCTAGCCAGCCAGCGGGGAGGCGCCTGAGTGCGTTGTGGCTCAGATCGAGGTCTTCGGCAGCCGCAGGTAATGTGGCCGGCACCTCCTGCAGCCCGAGGCCTGCGCAGCTCAGCAGATTGGCAGCGCAGACACATTCGTAAGGACAGTTGTGGAGCGCAAGAGGCGGGAAGCCCTCAGAATCTGGGGTGCCTGACCCGAAGTGCAGCATGCACAGCAGTGCACCCAGCAGCATCAGCCAGGCCATGGCAGCGACCCAGGGATGGGATAAGGTAGCTCTGCAGGCTGCAGCTCCGGGACTCACCCTCTTCTGCTCGGGCTCAATACACTGGCACCTGCTGGCCCATGGTGAAGGAGACACTGTACTGGCCCCGCCCCCCACGGCCGACAGCAGCCGCCCTCGGGTTTGCAGACTGTGGTGGGGCGCTCAGCACACGCTTTTCCGGCGCCGTCCTGTTCTGCTTCTAAATATTCGCTGGGACGTGAAGTGGGGGGCGGGGCGGGGGGCGGAGCCCTGAGCTCTCATTGGCTCCCGAAGCAAGGGGCGGGCGACTGCGTTCCCTGGGGCCCAACGCAGCAGCCAGAGCGGGTGAGTCCGGCCCTAACGCTCCAGTCTGCTCTTGCTGGTCTGGAGATGTTTCTGTGCCACTGCGGCTGCTCAAACTCTTTATTTGATGTGAACTTTGCTATCTTATGACTGCACCGTCCCCCCTTTAATGGGCAATTTGACTGTGTCAGACCTTACTGCGATCCAGGATTTAAGGGTTGGCAAGCAGCAGAAAAGGATGAAGGGGCAGTAACATAAGGTCTGGATTGTCCACAGTTTGCTCAGAGATTACTTTCCAGCAGTCCCAAGCCTTCTCAGCACTCCCACACCTTCCCTGCCTAGGACAGAGAGAGCCACGTCAGTGCTCCTGGCTGATCCCTGCTTCCAGCTTCGCTCCATATGCTATCTCCTGGGGCAGCCAGAGCCTCCAGCGCCTGGGACTGCCCTGCCTGCCCCAGACCGGAAGCGCTTCTCTCTGCAGAGCTGTAAGTGGGCCCTGGGGTGGGTCAGAGATCTGGGACTGCCTGAGATCAGGGTTCTCAAAACAGCAAAGGCTGGAAATACTGAAGACACCAGGTTCTAAGGCCACCGGGCCTGACAGTACCTCCTGCTCACCCAGACACAGATTATATCAGTGCTGAGGAACTGGCCCAGGTGGAGCGGATGCTGGCTCATCTGACCTCTGCATCTGCTCAGGTGGCAGCTGCATCCCTGGTGAGTGGGCCCACAGCACTCAAATCCATGCCATCTGAATCACGGTGTGCACACCAGTGTAGGTGTCATGGCCAACCCCAGCCCAACCTCCATGCTCCTCCCTTAGCCCACTAGCGAGGAGGACCTCTGCCCCATCTGCTACGCCCACCCCATCTCTGCTGTGTTCCAGCCCTGTGGTCACAAATCTTGCAAGTAAGTGGGCCCTGTGGGCCTGAGGGAGGGGCACTAGGGACACACAGGGAGTCCTCATCCCCCTTCCATTGTAGAGCCTGTATCAACCAGCATCTGATGAACAACAAGGACTGCTTCTTCTGCAAAGCCACCATCATGTCTGTAGAGGACTGGGACAAAGTAGCAAATACTGGTGCCAGCTCCTCGGCTACCTAGGCCTGCCTAACCCATGGCCTGCACCAACCTAGAACCTCCACCCTTGAACGCCAACCCAGGCCAAGCCCTATTTATGAGCTCCCTCTGCCCTACCCACCCCCACCATGTCCAGCCTCCTACTCGCCTGCCTGTAGCCTCACTGGTGGGAGCCCAGCCATGATCCTAATTATGCCTGTGCTCAACTTTCAGTCAGGGCCATAGTGAGCATTAAATTATTATTGTATACAACCCTGGCCACAGCCCTTCTTGAGGGAGTGGGGTTTATGAGGTGGGTTCAGCAGGGATGTTGTCATTTATGTCCACACAAGAAGGCAGGTATCCTGCTGCACCTTCAGCCTTGTCTACCCCTCAGATAAGTGGCACCAAGTCCAGGGCCTCCTGATGTGTCAGGCCAGTACTCCTCCTGCTGATGGGGCAGTGGCCTGGCCTGCCCCATGAAGGCGCTCACATGATGATGCGAGGCTCTGGCACCGATTCACCAATTGACTTGTGAGGCAGCACACTGGCTCCATTGAGGTAGAGTTCATCATTAACGATGACATCCTCGCCCAGAACTGTCACGTTCTCCATACGCACCTGAGGGGTGGGAAGCCTCATCAGTGTGACAGATGCATTGCCTGCCATCCTCCCCACCAGGCTCAGTCTGCAGGCTTACCCACTGGCCCACACGGCAGCGCCAGCCCACAATGCATGACTCTAGCCAAGAATGGGAGCAGATATGGGCATCCCGCAGCACCGTGCACCGCCGGATGCACACGCCGTCTTCTACCACCACACCAGGACCCAGGCTCACATTAGGGCCAATGCTGCAATTCTGGCCAATACGGGCACTTGGGTCCTGAGAGCAAGGAGGGAAATATAAGTGGACCACTGTCTCCCAAGACCAAGGGGATTAATGATGGGTTGGTCAAGAGCCTCACCACAAGCACATTGCCCACAATGCCAGGGCCTGTGTATAGTCGCTCAGGCTGCTTCTGCCTCAGTGACTGCAGGAAGAGGCACATGCCGGTGAGGAAATCCTTGGGCTGTCCGATGTCCATCCAGAAGCCTATGGGAAGGGTTGCATCAGGAGGCTCAGCCCAACCACAGAGCACCCCCTCCCGGTGGCCTCCCTGCCTCACCCTGCAGCTCCATGGCATATAGCTGGCCCTCCTTGGCCATAACAGGGAAGACCTCCTTCTCAATGGATGTGGGCTGCAGCTGTGAGAGTGGGCAGCTTGTGAGCAGGGTCATGGCAGTGGTGGCCCAGCCCGCTCCAGCCCACCCAGCAGCCATCTCGCACACACCTGGATACGTCGCAGCACTGCAGGGCTCAGGATGTATATGCCTGCGCTGATCTTATTGGACACAAATACCTGTGGCTTCTCCACAAACCGGTGAATGCGGCCTGTGTCTGCCTCACATACCACCACACCATACTTCGAAGGCTCCTCCACCTTGGTCACCTGAACACAGGAGGACCTCAGGCCTAGCCCAGTGTTCCTGAGCGTTGATACACGTACTGTCTCAAGTCTCAGGGATTCTGCCCAGCAACTTAAAGACATACAGTATACTGCACAGTTTAACATTTGTAACACAAGGAGACAATTCAAGGTTAGGGAAATGGGGAGGCTGGGCAGAGGGATGGGAACGTCAAAGCCCTTACCAGGATGGAGCCTTCCTGGCCGTGGTGCCGATGGAACTGCACCATGGCTTGGAAGGGGAAATCACAGGTCACATCACTGTTGAGGACGAAGAAAGGGTCTGCAGTCTCAGTGAGCAGATCACGGGCCAGTGCTAGAGGCCCAGCTGGGGAAAGGGGGCAGGTCACCACCTTGCAGGCATCCAACTCACCAGGCCCCACCCAGGCTGGGTCAAAGCCTTTTCCTAGCCCTAAACCCTTACCAAGGGACCTTCTTGTCTCCACTGACCTGTCCCCAAGGGTTCCTCTTCATGAGACATGGAGATTCGAATTCCCAACTGAAAGGGAGAAGCCACAACATGAGGCTCTACCTCCAAGGCAGGAAGTTGAGCAGGGACCAAGAGAAAGGACTGAGTCCGTGCCTCACCCTCTGCTCCTGGGCCTTCATTTCCTTCTCCAGCACTTGAGACATGTAGCTCACAGCCAGGATCACGTGATCCACGCCTGCCTGGACAGAACAACACAGGCCGATAGCCCCAGTCAGCCGGGAAGTGCTCACTTCCAACTGCTCGCCATCTCCCGTCCAAGGTCAGACCCCGGAACTTACTGCGGCAAGCGCTTCCACTTGGTGCAGCAAGATGGGTTTGTTGCAAAAGTCCACCAGTGGCTTCGGGATGCTCAGCGTAAGCGGCCGCAACCGCGTCCCATAACCGCCCACTAAGATCAGTGCCTTCATCGTGCCCTCGAGGCCGACCCCTGCCTTTCACCGCCTTGCCTTATCCCGCGCCCCTCACCAGCCAGACTGGCCAACTGCTTCTAGCTCGCCCCCAGGTCTGTCCTAACTGTAGGACCCAGTAAGCGACGTGGGATGGGATATGCAGAGCCGGAAACTCAGGCCGCACTCAGTGGCGGCCAGAGGCGTGACCACTGCGGGCCAATAGGTTGCCGTCTACGTGGCACGGCCGCAGGCGTCAGAGCGCTGGGCGCGGCGTGGCGCCAGACGTAGCCAATGAGAGTCCGAGCGCGCCAGGCTGCTATGGGAACCCAGACAGGGACCTGCGAGTCAGCTGTCCATTGGTGGATCTAAAGGCAGAACTGGCGCCAAGAGCCAGACAGGCCTTCCCACTGCTGCTGGGTGAGGCACCAGCCAGCCACTTCTGACCCCACCCGCTCCGCCGAGTTGTAAGTGGGGTGGAAGGAGGGGCCTAGGACGTCCAGGGATTGCCAGCCACACCCGTCCGAGTCCCTTGGCCTCTGATTTCCTCCAAAGACGCAGACAAGCTTAGTTGCTAGCGGCTTTATTTTGACATACGCGACCTCAGACACAAGCAGGGTGGGCAACGCCGGGTGTACAGAAGGCTGGGTTCGGCCCGATCACGCCCTCCCCTACACTCAAGGCCTGGAGAAAACGAAACCGCCTGAGGCGTGGCCGGAGCCACGTGTTGTAACCGGGCGCAGGCTTCGGGTGGTGTGTACAGACTTGACCTCCCGGAAATAGTCGTGGATTTCCAGAAGGGGAGGTTTTAACATTTCCCCGAGAAACAAAGGAAACAGGTCCTTCCCAGGGTTCTCCATATTTTTCTCATTTTTGAATCGGCACAACCAAATGGTATAGCTGCAAAGTTCAAAGCAATCTGCATCTAGGAAACGTGCACGTAGTCACGTGTGAGCATGAGAGCGGCTACTGATCCAGCCCTGGCCCTTGGTGGGAATTGCACACCCACTGCATAGGCCCAAGGAAGGAAGGGCGGGTCCCTGGCAAGTTGCACACTAGTCCCCTTCCTCCTGAGCACCACCGGCCCCATACCACTACCCGCCCCCCCCCCCGCCTCCTCCCCCAGCCGGCGTCACCATTCCTGGGGAAATATTGAAAGAGAGGGGCGGTCTGAACACCCCTACCCATGATCCCATTTTGCACTTTGGTCCCAATTTGGGGCTAGGAAGGCAGGAGCCTGGCAAGGGTCAGGGTTCTGTACTCTGGGGCAGAGAACAGGGCAGCACGTGTGCATACTCACCACCAGCTTTTAGCTATCAGAGCTGGGTCTCTAGGTATCCAAAGTGCTGAAAAGGGGCCCTGTGCTGGGCCGCAGCAGCAAGTCCCAGCCCTTCTTCTTGGCGCCAGGAGAACTTGGATTATAAAGGGGTTTTAAACCTTCCCTGCTGTGAGGGCAGCTCCCGGCACCTGGGGAGGCACAGCACATCCCCAGGCAGTCTCAAGTGACCCTGAACCCACGGTCCTAACCTGTTACTTGCCGGGAAGGCTGTCTACACTAACAAAGAGCAATCGCCTTCAGTGCCAAAGCCACAGAATAGTAGAGGAAAGATGGTTGTTACTGACCAAAAATAAGCAAAGGTGTGCCTCCCAGCCCCAAGTAACAGAACTTGCCCACCACTAGCCCAAGCCAGGGTCACAGGGCTGAGAGGTAGGCTCCATCAAGGAGCCCATTTTAGAGGGAAATTACTCCATCAGTTACCAAGGCCTCTCAGACACAGGCTTATTTTTGAAGCCAAAACAGGGACATGTCAAAAGTGACAATGTTAGTGACCCTAAACTTGGACAAGAGGGGCTAACCTTGGCAATGGCCAAGAGCAGAATCACCTGCTGGCCACCTGTGTTAAGAGGCAGCAAGTCTCCATGCCATTGAGGGCTAGCAGCAAAAATCACTAAAACAAGGAGACCCTTGAGCCTTCACTGCCTTACTGTCAGTGTCGAGAGCCACACTGCAAGCCCACAAGAGCAAGCACTGGACCAGCAGAGAAATACTACCTACAATTCGTTCTGCTACTAAGGTTGTTTTTAAAAAGGCAGCACCTACTACAGAACGGCAAAAGCTCACCTCAGAATGAGAAACAGTATTTTGCTGAGGACAGCATGAAAGAAATCAGTATGTACTAACAAGCTAGGCTACATCCCAGGGGAAGTATCCCCATGAAATAGGGGTGGCATGTGGACATAGGACAAAATGACAGACCCCAGGGTTAATCAGACAAAGCACTCATTAGCAGAATCTGGGCACCTGCACCCAGGGTCCAGTGTCCCTAAAAGCAGACCACCTTAAAGTTCTTCCTCTGGGACCAGGGCTTAGCACGCCTCACAATGGGCTGCCTGCCTTGAGCTTGGCCTGGGAAAGTGCAAGACCCTGAGTGGACCACAGCCCTTGAGCCCTGAAGGAGCGCCCATCCAGAGGCAACAGAGCTGCCCAGTCTAGAGGAGGAAGACTCCCACCCACAGCATGAGAACAGCAAATACTGTCTGGAACACAGGCCCTGAGGCCTACTGGGCCCCCCAGTCATGCCCATTCAGTGAGGCAGAAGGGTAGCCTCCTCAGGCAAGAGAGCCTGGCTGAGAGGCTGGCTGAGACTGTGGGCAGAGGAGCAGTTCACGAGTCAATGAGTGACAGGGGAAGCAGGGGCTGCTCCCTGCCATTAGCTGGCTTCAGCTCAGCTTCATGAACCTAGGCCCATGCCAAAATCAGATCCAAGAAAGATAGGCCCAGCTGTGTGCCATCAGCAGCTACTGACGCTCACAGCACAAGACTAAAAAGCCCCAGACAGTTGGGCACCAAAGGCCTCTACTTCTGAAGAACAAGGGATGAGTGGGCAGAGATGGACCCTGCACCAGCCCACCATTAGCAGGACCCTGAACTCTCAGATCCCAAAGGCCAAGACAAGAGAAGCCAAAGTCTCAGGGTACCCTGACTCTGCTGCCAAGCCCACCAGGGACGCCTCTTCCTTCCTAAGTCAGCCTGGACACAGCAGTCAGAGCCATAAAGCTAAGAAGCCTGGCTGAGAGAACATTATGTTCTGCCCTCTTTCACTTTATATATATGGATTCCAGGCTACAACTAAAAACATTTTAGTTTACACCAAAGAGAAATATAACCCTTTAAAAGTAAGTCTGTGTGTTCTCATGGCAAGTTCAGAGCAATGGTCCCTGTCTGCGGGTGTAGAGGAACGGGTACTGGGAGCCCAGAACTGGGCCTACTGGTTCTCGTCCCGCATCTGTTCCATGATGCTGATGAGATTTTCCAGGCCAAACACATAGCCTCTGTCCGGCCCATCGTGCACAGTGGGGTCATCCCGGAAGCCCTTGAAGGTGCTGTGTGCAAAGTCAATCATGCGGACATCCACTTTGGGAGGACAGGAGGGGCCTGCCTCAGGGTTGATGTTGCTGGGGCTGGTGCTGGGGCTGCTGGGTGGTGCCACCTCAGGAACCCCCATGTCCAGGTGCTTGAGACGCAGGTCAGATCGGCACTCCTTGCCATCATAGATGACAAGGAGAGAACTGGAGTAGAAACGGTAGGAGGCCTGCCGCTCCAGCACAGCTTTGAGACCTCGAAGTTTGCTCAAGATAGGCTCAAAGAGGTCACGTCGCAGGTCCAGCCCATTGTGCAGGTACTGATAGAGGGCATTGCGGAATCCTTCAATGGAGAGCCCACGGCCATAGTACTTATTCCTGCAGAGGTAATGGCCTGTGTCCAGCTGGTACACCTGAAATCCCAAAAAACAAGACAGCGTGAGCACTGGGGAGTCTGATGACCTCAACAGTGCCTGGACAAACATCACCTCAACAGTGTCCAGGGAATGACCAAGCTGAGCCTTTCTGCTCCTCCAACTGGAGCAGAACAGGTCATGCTCCTCCTGGGTTTTCCCATTATAGAGCTTCAACACCAATGCTAGGTGCGCGGGAACACCTGTGGTACCGTCCTCCACACTCCTCTAACTAGGAACATACTGCTGACAGACAAGAGCCACACTTGTCCCAGCATCAAAATTGCAGGCTCTCCTAGCGGCTGTGTACCTGGAGCTCAGGGGTCACATGTGCAAGGCTGCACTCAGTACCCTCTTGGAGGAGATTCCCGAACAGTGGGGCTGGGAGGACGAGCAACCTCAAACACACAGGTGGCAGCCCCGAGGGTGGCACCAGTGGTTACTCACCTGCATGCCACAGACCCTGACCCCCAGAGTGGCAGATGTGCTCTGCTCACACTTCCTCATCTGCCGGGCCGCCTTCTCGGCTGATGCATCATCCCCATGCTGCCGGGTGCCCATCTTCAGGTCCAGCACACAGGGGTACTTGAAATGATGAACCACATTCTCAAGCAGGAGAAATTCTGGGCTAGGGTCAAGAAGCATGACAGCCACGCTTGCCATCACTCCCACACACGAAAGCACAACAAAGGTATTCTAGATAAAGGGACATTCTAGTCCAATGCAAACTGTATTAACCTCATGAACTCTCAAATGTGGGCTTCACACTTCTAGCGTATTATTTCTTTAAAAATGTTTGTGACAAAACACATGTCACATAAACTTTACCATTTTGGCTATTTCTGAATGTATTCAGTGGCACTGAGTATATTTACGTTGTTGTACAATCACCACCACCATCCACCTCCAGAATTTTCGTCTTCTCAAACTGAAACTCTCTTCCCAAGTAACTCCCTATCTACACTCTCTACAACCCCCAGGAAACAGATATACTACTTTGTCTTTCTGGGAGTTTTTCTATTTAAGGGATCTCATACCAGTGGAATCATACAGCCTTTGTCCTTTTAAGTCTAACTTAACTTCACTTAGCAAAATGTCTTCAAGGTTCACCCATGTGTAGCTGTATCAATTTCATTCCCTTTTTTTATGGATACATATAGCTCACATCAATTCATTTAAAAAAATTCTTTAGCTTTACCTTGCAGACAATCAATTAAAGATTTGACAGATTGAACACACTCCAGTCACCACCAAAAAACCAAGGCCCTATGCAAGACAGCACCTCACCCAGATCTAGTAAGGAAACATCTTTGCACCGCTACCACCAAAACCAAGAATTCAGATTCTAACATTCTCAACAGGAATTTTTAGAAAATGCTGGATTTCAGTATCTGTCTGGAGATGGGGGTGTATAGCTCAGTGGTAAAGTGCCAGAGAAGCATAACGCTCTAGATTCAATCTACCCAATAAAGAAAATCTACCTTATGATTGTCTCATTAAATCTTTTTTGTTGTTGTTGTTGGTACCAGGGATCGAACTCACAACCTCTGAGCCAAACTCCTGGCCCTGTATTTTTTTGAGGCAGGATTGCACTATGTAGTTCAGGCCAGCCTTGCTCATGTTGTAGCCCAAGCAGGCCTCGAACTCACAACACTCCTCCTACCTCAGCCTCCCGAGTGCTGGGATTAAAGGCCTGCGCCACCACGCCTGGCTACATTAAATCTATTTTAATTAGCGGATTTTATAGACATCCCACAACACTGTCCTAGACTGTCAATTTTGTTTTGTTTTGCTTTTAGTTTTTGAGACAGTGCTATGTAGCCGAGGTTGGCCTCTAACTCGCTGTGATCCTCCTGTCTCAGTCTCCCCAGTGCTGGAATTACAGGCATGTGCCATCATGCTCAGCTCTACTGTCAAGTTTTTTCCATGTACAAAAAAAGAAAAAAAAATGTTAATGAACATAGAAGAAATCTATGAAAAAAGGAGACAAAAACAAAGGGTCGCTGGACAGAGAAAGGACCTCAGGCCTGGAGCGAGTCCCAGGAGATGGTGCTGAAGGAGGGGAGATAAGGATACTGTAGAGCTTTCGGTCCTTGGACTCAGAGCGCATTCGGCTCAGCTGCTGCTTGTGACAGCGCAGGCTCCAGGGGTTATGGCTGATCTTCTCAGAACTCAGACCGCTGTTGCCATCTAGCATCTGGAAAGGGACATCTGAATGGCTATGAAGCTCCACCTTCAGACTCTTTGCCTCCTGGGAGCTAAGAGGGAAGAACACAGACATCACTAAGAGATTCAGGCAAGTCATTCTTGGGGACAAAGGGCAGAGGAGGACTGGATCAGGCCTCATCTGCTACCCACAGACCTTGACAGGGGCCCCAGAAATGTGAGAAAATAGCCGGGCGTGATGGCCCACGCCTTTAATCCCAGCACTCGGTAGGCTGAGGTAGGAGCACTGTGAGTTAAGAGGCCGGCTTGGGCTACAACGTGAGTGCAAGGCCGGCCTGAGCTACACAGTGTGACCCTGCCTCAAAAAACCAGGGCCGGGAGTTTAGCTCAGCGGTTTATGTGCCTATCAGGCAGGCGTGAGGTTGAGAGTTCAATCCCCGGTGCCGCCAAAAAAAAAAAAAAAAAAAAAAAAAAAAAAAAAAAAAAAAAAAAGAAATGTGAGAAAACAAAAGTCAGCAAACAGCATAAGTAGTGCTCTTCCTGTGTCTTGGAAAATGACTGGAAAATAATTATTTGTGATAAATTACATGATGAAAATATTACAGTAAGTCCCTGACTTGGGAAAATGGACCTCACCTAATGAACATTCATAGATGTGAAAGAATCACAGAAGTAGCTCACACGTCTGCCAGACGTCATCATAGCTGTGCTGCTGTGTGCTCACTACACACACAGTGCGATACTGTAGAGTGGTACAGTGCTCAATCAGAGCCCAGGATGTACAGAAGCAAGAGGAAAAGCAGTGATGATGTGAGGAGACTGCAAGGAAGTGCAAAGCAGTAATCATGGAAACAGAAGTGAAAATAGTTGAAAGAATGGACTGAGATGAAAAGATGGTGCTGTACTAGCGTTTTAAGGCAACTGTAAAAGTAAAAAAATATTTATAGTATTTGTATGGTTTTTTTATAGTTTACACTGTATATCTGTATCAAAGGTATATGAGATTCATTTTGTCAGACTTACAAACAAATCTGAATTACAAACATTCTCCCAGAACAAAACTGGGCCTTAACAGGGACTTGCTGTACTGCACATCCACTAGGACTGCTAGCATCAAAAGAAAAGTACTGCAACAGTGTTGCCCAGGAAGTGAAGAAGAAGCTGGAACTCTCCTACACTGCTGGCAGGAAGGTAAAATGGTGCAGCCTCTGTGAAAACATTGGGTATTCCTTACAACCTTCAACAGAGATAGAGTGTGCTGGCGGATGCCCGCAGCGACTGGGAGAAGATTAAGGCAGGAGAATCACTTGAGCTTGGGATCTGGAGGCTAGCCTTGGCAATACAGTGAGACCTATGTCTTCCCCCCAAAAAAACTGAAGCATATTTCAGACCTAGATATATATATATATAAAAGAATTGGTGTTGCACACTTGCAATCCTAGCACTCTGGGGAAGCTGAGGCAGAGGATCACAAGTCTGAGCATAGCTGGACAACTTAGTGACTACTGAAACCCTGTCTCAAAGTAAAAAATTAAGAGAGGTTGGAGACACAGTTCAGTCTGAAAGTCTTGAGTTCAATCATCAGGACTTAAAAAAAAAAAGATTAAAATAGTTATTTTATAATGTGAAAATTTTATGACAATAAAAATAACAGAAAATATGTGATGAAGGTACAGTGTCACACTGAACAAACATGGGGCAAAACACAGGATGCCACTATCAAAGACACAACTGTCCTACCTTCATTCGTAACACCTGGAAATGCTAGTTTTAGTAAGATTTTAAAAAGCATATGTTAACATCATGTTTTTTTTATGCAAAAATATAAAATGGCATTTTATTTATATTTCCTTCAGTTTAGGAATCCAATTATGTTTCATACCCTCACAATAGTCAGCACAGGCTAAAAATAATCAATCACGCTGTTAATCAGACTCCCTATTTTCCTTCAGTAAACAGCAATCTGAATATATCATCATTTTAACAGGGGAAGGCAAGAGTTTTTTTTTTTTCCAGATGTGTTTCACTGCTTAAGGAGGTCAAATGGCTTCTCACCATGGTGACAATCAGGTTGCTAGGCTGGGTAAGGCCAAGTGTGGAAGAATGGTCCCTCTAAACAGACCTGCTGAAATGATGGTGCATACCACCGGCAACCTTCTTCAAATTCTGATTAATTTCCCATGAAATAACTGTTTGGCCTACATCCAAGCAGTTCCTTTATTCATTGCTTCTTTGTCTTGCCAATAGGAGGGCCAGTGAATGTTGAAACATATAGCCTGAACCAAGCATATGTGACACCCACTGCACAATACACTGAAGTCAGCAACAAAGGGATGAAGGGGTACTTTGGCCTCCAGGAGGTAAAAGGGAACACAAATTCATAGCAGACTTCCAAAGGCACCAGGCCAAGGAGGTAGACAATTTCCATCCAATTAAAAAGGTCTTTATTTTCTAAATAGTGTCATCAGTGAAGAAATATTGTAGATAGTGCATAGTAACATGAGTAAGACTTTAATGGGAAGTTCTGACGTGTTAAAGAGCAGAGGAAAAAGGGAATAATGTCTTCTTGTGGTAAGAATCAGAAAGACAGAAGCATCTCCTGCTTTTTCCACAGACAAAAGGCTCAGTGGGGAACTGCCAAGAAGAATGGCTTTTTCATGGACATGCCACCCAAACATGAAGGAACTCAAGGCACAGAATCAGACATTGGAGAAAGCCTCTGGGTCCTTGGGGTTTAAACCAGAGACAGCAAATAGAGGGCAATAGGGCAATCGGAGTGCATATGAGAATTGCCAAGGGAGTCACTGAGGGAAGGACTGTATGTTCAAACTGCTGAACCAAACCACTTGGCATCAAGGCCTTGGGGATCTTGCTGGGATCAAGAAGTTTCAGTTGCAAACTGATGGTGGATAGTACTTTGTCCACAGCATTGTACAAAGCCCAGCAGTTTGGAACCCAGTATGCTGGGGCCTCTCTTGAAAGGAAAAAACCGAGAAAAGACTTGAGGTAGCTGGTTCATAGCTAGGGAAGGACCCAATGAAAGTGAAGGAACTAGGAAAACAATCAGTTCCAGGGAAGTAACTCGAATAAAGCTGAAACTGTTCCATCGGACAGAGCCATCTGGTTTGCTTGCAATGAAACAGGAAGATCATAGCAGATATAGACCATAAGCTGGTGCAACACAGACGAAGGTATATTTGAAATGCAGAACAGCAAAGAGAAATGCTCCTTCCATATGCCTTTTCTGAAATAACCATGCAATGAAAAGCAGCATTAATCCAGATAAAAATCCACTGTATTGAAAACAAGTAAGCTCCACAATCAACAACCCAAGTAACACTGGTGCTCTGGACACTGGAAAGTGAGCCACAGCTCCCACCACAGCAGCCTCAAATATGCCCTCCACACTCAGCCCTGCAACTGCTAGCCTTCCTTCCGCCAACTGAGACAAGCCACAGGCTCATCTGACCAGTGGGTCCGTGCACCACAACCTTCTCCCTTCCCCTGGGGTCAGTACGGGAAGCTCTACGGTGCAGGGTGTGGTGCTGACATGGATCACATTCCTTTTACTAGAACTAGCGAGCCACCAACGCCTGACACCACCTTTGTTTTCTTCTGGGGAGGGTACTACTGAGGCTGTTACAGATGCCTTTCTTGTGATTCTTTTTAGAAAACTGTAAAGTTGACTGATTTGCCAAGTAAATCCAAACAAGCTCTTTAGTTGGGGCCCCTGTGGCACTTGGCATCACCCTCGATGTGCCATTCCTGCCTCTGGTGAAGAATAGTGCTCCACCTTGGAGTGACTTAGCTTCTGCTCAAGTGGCCACAGAGAAACACAGTCCCTGTGAGCAGGCACCCACAGACCACAGTTGTGAACCTGCACCCAAGGTATGTATGTATGTATGTATGTATGTATGTATTTTTACTTTATTTTTTTTGTACCAGGGATCAAACTCACAACCTCGCGATTGCCCCGCAGGTGCTTATGCCGCTGAGCTAAATCCCTGGCCCAAGGTTTTTATTTTTGAGACAGTCTTGCTATGTAGTCCAGGTTGGTCTTGAACTCAGTATGTAGCCCAGGATGGCCTTGAATTCACAATCCTCCTGCCTCAGACCCCCAATCACTGAGATTACAGATGTGAGCCACCACACCCAGCTCCAAGATCTTGATGTTAGTCAACGTTCACTGGCTTCTCACCAGAAGACTCATGAAACAAATTCTGTACCTTTGGAGGACACAAGAAAGCCCATTTAAAGACCTGCTGGTAGAGAATTCTCAACTAAAGGCCAGATACAGACTTGGGGCCCATTCTGTGTCCCAGAGTCACCAGTCAAGAAGGAAGTGAAGGACGTGCATTGCAAGTGCTTTCACAGACTGGAGCTTGCTAGCCACACAATGTTCATCATTGGAGACACTATGGCTTAGTGAGAAGTGGCTATGTAGCTCTCCCCTTGCATCAGAGATGCAGAGCTGGCCACTCATCAAGGACACAGAAACAACATGTTGCACAATCAGCCGGAATTCTAGTGGTTGTCTGTGTTCCCTGGCATGAGAAAACGGTGAGCCAGGAAAGCGGGAATACCCTCGGCTCTGACCAGAGCTCTGAGAACTCTTATGGATGGGTGCTGGTGAACTGCTCTCATGTCAAGGATGACCCCTGTATTGTCACGTAAGAAAATTCCAAAATTCCCAATTGTGCTTTTTTTTTTTTTCCAGCTGTGTTGGGAGGTTAAACTCAGGATCTCAGACGCTAGACAAGCACTCTTACTACTGAGCTACATCCACAGTCCCCAGTTTTGAATTCTGAATCAAGTCACAAAGCTTACTACTCATGAAACTTTTGGTTTTTGAAACTTAAATAAAATTAAAGTTATTTAGTTGTATAATTTTTATTTCATTTTGATATAGGAAGTTCACAATACTTTTATTTTTACCATTCAATGGCCTTTTAGTATATTCACTAGGTTGTAAAGTTTCACCACTACCTAATTTTTAGAGTATTTTCTTCATCCTAAAAGCAAACTTCGTCGCCATTAGCAGTTACTCCTTACTCCCTACTACCCGAGCCCTAACCACTAACAGAGAGCAAGCACTATGCTGCTTTTTCTCTACAGGTTTTGCTTATTCTCTACTTTATAACAGAACCGTACAGCATGCAGTCTTTTGTAGTCTGGCTTCTTTCACTAATGTTGAGATTCATCCATATTGTAGCTTTTTTTTTTTGGTACTGGGAATCAAACTCAGGACCTTATGCTTGCCAGGCAGGTGCCTGTGCCGCTGAGATATATTCCCCACCCTATAGCTTCCTCTTACGACAGTAATATTCCATACTGTGTGGACATACCACATTATATCCACTCACCAGATAATGGGCACATTCTGACTATTAGGGATAACGCTAAGAACGTTTGTGTACAAGTTTTGTGTGGATGTATGTATTTAATTCTACTGGATGCATATCTAGGAGCTAATTACTAGGTGTCACTTTTTTTTTTTTTTTTTGAGACAGGGTCTCTGTATGTAGCTCAAGTTGGCCTTGAACTCGTGGCAATCCTCCTGCGTCAGCCTTCTGAGTACTAGGATCACAGGTGTGTGCCATCATGTTTCACTTTTTGAAGAAATGTCAAAATGTTTTCAAAGTGGCTACACCACTTTATATCCACCACAAAGTAGCGAGATTCCTGTCTACATATCTTTGTCATTATTTTTACTGCCATCTTTTTAATGAGGCCCACTGTAGTATGAACTCACATTAATTTCTGCATGAAATATCAAGCAGTATAATTCTTTTCTTTTCTTTTCCTTTTCTTTTTGTAGTACTTAGGATCAAACCTAGGGCCTTTCTACTGAGCTACATTCCTCATCCTTTTTTGTTTTTGTTTTTGGAGACAGGATCTCACTAAGTCACCCAGGTTGGGTTCAAACTTGCAATCTTTAGGCCTATCTCCCGGGCCTAAAAGCTGGAATTACAGGCATGTGCCACCAGACTCAGCTGGCATAATTGTTTTTTTTGGTTTTTTTTGGTGGCACCGGGGATTGAGCTCACAACCTCACACCTGCCAGGGCAGGCATTTAAGCCACTGAGCCAAACTCCCAGCCCTGGTTTTTTTGAGGCAGGGTCGTATTATGTAGCTCAGGCTGGCCTTGTGCTCGTGTTGTAGCCCAAGCCGGCCTTGAACTCAAAACACTCCTCCTACCTCAGCCTCCTGAGTGGTGGGATTAAAGGCGTGCACCACCACACCCGGCTTGGCATAATTGTTTATAAAAATTATTTTCCTAGTCTGTGAGGCAAATCAGTTCCTAATGGGATAAACTCGAAGTGCAACAAAAGGATTGCTGACACCAGATTCTCAGAGGCTACCCAGAGACCACACAGACTGTGATGGCTCTTGGGCTGGACACCCTATAGCAGTGGTGGCGAACATATCATACATGTTACTGGGTTTTCCTTTTAAAACAAAAGATGTTCATGTATGGGTTTTCTTTTTTTTATTTTTTTTGTGGCACTGGGGATTGAACTCACAACCTCACACCTGCCAGACAGGCGCTTAAGCCACTGAGCCAAACTCCCAGCCCTAGTTACTTGAGGCAGGGTCACACTATGTAGCTCAGACCGGCCTTGTGCTCGCTTTGTAGCCCAAGCCGGCCTCAAACTCACAACGTTCCGCCTACCTCAGCCTCCCGAGTGCTGGGATTAAAGGCATGCACCACCAGGCCCGGCTTGGGTTGTTTTTTCTAAACTAAAACCTCAGTATTCAGGTTTAATTACAGGGTTGGCACTTTGTGACAAATAAGTGGGTTTTGGGTTGCAGTTTGGCACACGGTCTGTAAAGGATTCACCACCACTGCCCTAGAGATTAGAAACTGATCTTTTTTTGCATCATTTTGGTGAATGAACCTAGGGCATGCTGAGCTATATCCCTATCCAACACTCATTTTTTTTTCTTTCCTGAGATAGGTTCTCACTAAATTGCCAGGCTGACTTTCAACTTTCAATCCTCCTCTCAGCCTCCCAACTAGCTGGGATTATAGGAATTACCACACACCTAGCCAACCTCTGTCTTGTGAGTATGAGACATGTTTCCACAGGGCTCAGAGAGCTTCGAATTCTCTCAACTAGTTACAGCCATACCCAGAAAGAACCATTATTAGGGTGATGTAACCACAGGGGAGGCCGTATCTACAAGGATGACCCCAAAACTCCAGCTACCCTTATGTGTCAGGACTCTAAGATGTTGTGTGTGCTTCTGCCAGCAAGATGACACACATACCTACACTTCTGGTCACCATCTCTTACCTCTCAGAGGTCTCAAGGGAGAAGCTGGCTTTCTCCTCCTTGTGGTCACTGCCACTGCCTGACCGATGCAGGCTCCGGCGGGAATGTTTGCGCCGAGGTTGCTCCCGTTCTGGAACATCATCCTGCTCCATGGTCTCACTTTCCACGTAAGGGTAGGCCACCAAGTTGATGTAACCATCACTGTCCCCCTCAAAACAGACAGATACCACACCTGTTAAAAAAAGGAGGGGGGAGCCAGTCGAGTCAACAAATGTCAACACAGGCTGGGTCTATGCAGCACATTCAGTCAGCACTTCTCTTGCACAGTACACAGGCACCAGCTGCCCTGCACCAACTGTAGACTGATGTAGGAACAAAGCCAGCAGATATCATCTTTCCATATGACAGAGGACCAGTACACATTTCGTGAGTCTGCTCTTTACCTCTAGACTTGGGTAAATCTCTTAACTAGCCCTCTCAGCTAGAGTTATTGATTTCTGTACCACTAACAATAAGGTGTTCTCTAGGTGACATCTGCACTTGATATACATTAACTTATTTAACCACTTCCTATGTTCTCCTTTGGATCTGGTTTCCTTCTGTCTGACAGGACCCCCTAAAGAGATATCAATATTTTTCTAAGATGATCCCCAAAATATGTTCTGTCCACACTGAGTGGATGCACTGCCTCTCTGTACAGACCTTCCATCCTGGCATGTCTAAGATGAAATGCCTTCCTGTCTTTCCTGCCATATCCATAGAAATTCTATTGTGTCTACTGTTGTCCAAAAGGCCGGGTATACTTTCTTCTGGATCATTACCAAAGGAGTTTAAAAAAAAAAAAAAGAATTATCTTATGTATCTGCACTACATTTCTTCTCTTACCCTCTTGGTATACACAACTGGCTCAATAATATGAAAATTACTGAGATGCATTTATGAATGTCACTATGCTAGACCAAATATATTCTTCTTTTTGGTCCATGATTTTCTCTAGGTGGACACTGCCCCAATCCCTGAGTTTTTTGGGGTTTTTTTTGTTTTCCCCGGCACCAGGGATCGAACTCACAACCTCAGCCTGCCAGGCAGGCGCTTAAGCCACTGAGTGAAACTCCCAGCCCTAGTTTTTTGAGGCAGGGTCACACTATGTAGCTAGGACGGCCTTGTGCTTGCACTGTAGCCCAAGCTGGCCTCAAACTCACAACACTCCACCTACCTCAGCCTCCCGAGTGCTGGGATTAAAGGTGTGCGCCACTATGCCTGGCTCCTGAGTTCTTTTAGGGAAAAAAAAAAAAATCCTCCAACATCAAGATGAAATGAATTCTTTCTTCCTCCTTACATCCCATATACATTACTTAAATCCAAGCCTTATTTTAGAGGGCTCTCTCACATACATGGCTGCCTCACCTGCTGGTTATCACCTTTGTCTTTACTGCAGCCTCCATTTTGTTCACATCTGAATGCCCTCCAGTACTGTCTACAGGGCTTCCCCTCATGCTCTCATCTCCTGTCCCCCAACTCCCAAGTTGGGCTCTGCCCTGTTGCTGTTGACCCAACAAAGGACTATTCTTTCTATAGGCCTCTACTCTTCCCCTCTTGATGTACTTGTGTACATGGACTATATCTTCAAGGAAGACTGGACTATATCTTCAAGGAACCTCCTGAGAAAGGGTGTCCAAGAGGTCAATTTCCTGGTCCTTTGTTCCAGTGACAATTTGGCTGAAGACAGAGTTCTATGTCGTCTGTAAATTTGCTTTTACTTCTGCCTTCCCAGCCTGGATGCCCCTGCACTGTTCAGACCCATCAGAAAGATGTTGACAAGAGTGGAGAGCACAGACAAACCCCCTCCTCCCCTAACTGTGAATTTAGGGGAAAGCCATGGCTACAGATTCTACAGGAACAGGATATTCCTGTCTATTCCTAGTTTGCTGAAAGTTTTAGTTGCTCTTGTTTTACCAAGAACAAAATGCCAAGCCGGGCGTGGTGGCGCACGCCTTTAATCCCAGCACTCGGGAGGCTGAGGTAGGAAGAGCGTTGTGAATTCGAGGCCTGCTAGGGCTACAACATGAGCGCAAGGCTGACCTGAGCTACACAGTGCGACCCTGCCTCAAAAACCAGGGCTGGGAGTTTGGCTCAGTGACTTAAGCGCCTGTCTGACAAGATGCGAGGTTGTGAGTTAAATCCTTTGTGCGGGGGGCGGGGACAAATGCCAAAAGCTTTTTAAAATTTTTTTTTCAGTTTTTTGAGATAGGCTCTTGATATGGAGTTCAGGCTGGCTTTGAACTAACCATGTAGTCCAGGCAGCCCTCGAACTCTTGGCAATCCTCCTGCCTCAGTCTCTTCAGTTCTGGGATTGCAGGCATGTGCTACCATGCCAGTTTTCAAATGCTTCCTAGGCATGTACAGAAGTGATCACATGAGTTTTTGTTTGTTTGGTTTTGGGTTTTTTTTTTCAGTACCAGGGATTGAACTCACAACCTCATGCTTGCCAGGCAGGGGCTCATCATGTGCATGGTTTTTTTTTTGTGTGTGTGTGGCACCAGGGATCGAACTCACAACCTCGCACCTGCCAGGCAGGTGCTTAAGCCACTGAGCCAAACTCCCAGCCCTGGTTTTTTGAGGCAGGCTCACACTATGTAGCTCAGGCTGGCCTTGCGCTCCCGTTGTAGCCCAAGCCGGCCTCGAACTCACAACACTCCTCCTACCCTCAGCCCCTAGAGTGCTGGGATTAAAGGCGTGCGCCACCACGCCCGGCATCATGTGTGTTTTTTAAAAGATGGCTAACAGGCAAACTATACTGATAGACTTTTTTTTCCTTTGTTTTCCTGAGACTGAATCTTGCTTATGTAGTCCAGATCAGCTTATAATTTTCAGTCCTCCTGCCTCAACCTCCATGTATGAGCTACCATTTCTAGCTTACTGATTTGGCTTTTGAATATTACACCAAATTTACATTACTAGGTGGGCATGGTGGACATGCCTATAACCCAAGCACTCTGGGACACTGGCTGACTGGGAGACAAATCAAGCCCAACCTGGGCAACTCAGCAGGACCATGACTAGAAATAAAAAAGGGCTGAGGATATAGTTCGTTGTGGAGTCCCTGAGATCAATCCTTAGTACTGGGGGAAAAGAAAATCCAACAAACAAAACAAACTTGCATCACTCAAACAAACCCCACTTGGTCACAATGTACATTATTATCCGTTTAATACATTCTCAGATTCAAGCCAGCTATTGTGGTGCATGCCTATAATTTCAGCAGTCAGGAGGCTGAGGCAGGAGACCAGCCTGTGCTACATGGCAAGACCCTGCACATATACACAGATCCATCCTTAGATTCAATCTGATACAATCTGGTTCACATTTATTACATCTAAGTTCATGAGGGATATTTTATTTTCTTATAATGGGCTCACAGAAGGATTTGGGAAATGTTCACTTTTTCAAAATTTCAGTGTAGAACTGGTAGTATTTCCTTATTAAATATTTGGTAGAATTCACCAGAGAAGGCATCCGGGCCTACAGTTTTCTTTTGTGTGAATGCTTTAAACTCTAGTTCCAATTTGTTTAATAAACAGGGCTAATCAGATTGCCCATTTCTTATTTAAAAATTTTTATAGTACATAATGATTGCATTCATCCTGGGGAATTGGTACATAACACATCTTAGTTCCCTTTATTTCCCCTTCCCCTCCTGTCTTTTTTTTTTAGGTTTTTTTGAGATGGAGTCTTGCTATGGAGTCCAAACTGGCTTTGAACTCCATAACCCAGGCTGGCCTCAAACTTGCAGCAATTCTCCTGCCTCAGCCTCCCAAGTGCTGGGATTATAGGTGTGCACCACCACGTCCATCCTATTTCTTCTTGAGTAAACTTTGGTAGTAAATGTCTTTCAAACATTTTGTTGTTGGAATAACAAATGTGGAGGGGCTATGGGGAAAAAGGAACCCTTCTCCACTGTTGGTGGGAATGCAGACTAATGCAACCACTGTGGAAATCAGTGTGAGATTCCTCAAAAAACTAAGACTAGGCTGGATGTGGTGGCGCATGCCTGTAATCCCTGCACTCCAGAGGTTGAGGCAGGAGGATTGTTGCAAGTTTGATACCAGCCTGAGCTCAAGGCCAGCCTGAACTGCATAGCAAGACCCTGTCTCAAAAAAAGAAAAAAAGCGAGGTTATGAGTTCAATCCCCGGTGCCGCAAAAAAAAAATAAATAAATAAAAATAAAAAATAAATAAAAAATAAAAATAAAAAAAAAGAAAAAAGAAAAAAAGCCGGGTGTGGTGGCCCACACCTTTAATCCCAGCACTCAGGAGGCTGGGGTAGGAGGAACATTGTGAGTTTGAGGCCTGCTTGGGCTACAACGTGAGCGCAACGCTGGCCTGAGCTACATAGTGCGACCCTGCCTCAGAAAACTAGGGCTGGGGGTTGGGTCAGTGGCTTAAGTGCCTATCTGGCAGGTGCGAGGTTGTGATTTCAACCTCCAGTGCTGAAAAAAAAAAAAAAAAAAAGAACAAAACAAAAAGCCCTAGGACTAGAGGTCCCATTCAACCTAACTATTTCCCTTCTGGGTATCGTCCCAAAAGAATTAAGAACATCATGCCACAGTGATGTATGTGCATCCATGTCTATAGCAGCCCAGTTTATAATAGCCAGATCTTGGAAACAACCTAAGTGCCCATCGACTGAGGAATGGATAAAAAGATGTGGAACTGGGTCAGGCATTTAGCTCAGCAGCATGAGCAAGTGTGAGTTCATGAGTTCTATCCCCAATTTCAGGAAAAAAAAAAAAGATGTGATATTTTTGTACAATGGAGTACTACTCAGTCATAAAGAAGGATAAACTGGAGACTTTTATAGGACAATGGATGAGTCTTGAGAACATACTCATTAGTGAGATAAATAAGACATACGTGTAAACATTGTATTGCATATTGTTTCATTAGTGTGAGAAGCTGAAAGAAAAAAACATGTATATGCATATATATATATGTATATAAAAATAATAGTTAAGAGTTACACTACTGATGTCTCTGAATTCACTGAAGAGAAAGATTTGTGCTGTATTGTGTGGACAACTGAATGCAGCTGTCTTGTGCTCTGGGTGAATGATTTGGGGATGATGATGTGCAATGTATGTACCATTGTTGCTCCCTGATTGACGTGTTTTGAAATTGTGTTGTAGTTTTTTTTTTTCTTCTATTATTTTAATCCTTGAAATAAAATGAATTTGGAGAAAAAAATTTTTTGTTGCTAGGTTTGATAGCCCACCTCATAATCTCAACTGCTTAGCAAGCTGAGGTAGAAGTATTGCAATGAGGGTAGCCTAGGCAATTTAGAAGACCATGTTTCAAAATTTAAAAAATAAATAAAGGAGCTGGAGATATTGCCCAGTGGTAGAACAGTTGCTAGCATTAACATGATTAAAGTCCTTGGTTCAGTTCACAGTACTAAAAAAAGGGATTTGTCAAGTTTTATGTGACTTGTGAAATAATTACTAGCATAAAGCTCTTCAGAATATTTATCTGTTTCTTTATCTGACAACTCTTAGCATTCCTGTGATTAGAAGTTTTCTCTTCTTTTGCCAGATCACTTTACCAGCACCACTGCTCTTCCTAAAGAATTAGCCTTTTGGCTAGGAGTTTAGCTCAGCAGCACAAATGCCTGCTTGGCAAGCACAAGGTCATGGGTTCAATCCCCAGTACAGGAAAAAAAAAAAAAAGAATCAGCCTTTTATATTGGTTGTTTTTCTTTATCTCTACTCATTTTTTTATTAAATTTTTTATTGACTTGCACAAGTTTTATATATGTACACAGAAACACTACTGTATAAAATTTCTTTTCATTCTCATTATATAAACTAATACTGTGTCAGTTATTTGTATGCTTTATTTTTTAATGTGTGCTTTAAATATCTATGTCTTTATTTTCTTTAAAGATACAGTTCAATGGGCACAAGTTTTAATTTCATATAGTCAAATATATTCTCTCTGGGCATGGTGGCTCATGCCTAGAATCCAAGAGCTCAGGAGGGTGAGGCAAGAAGATCACAAGTACAAGCCCAACCGGGCAACTTAATGAGACTCTGTCTCCAAATAAAACTTTAAAAACGGCTCTGGGTTCAATCCCCAGTACTGCAAAACAAAACAAACATCACTCATTCCCTTTACAATTAGTGCTCTTCTCTTAAACTTGGCAGGCCACCTAGTCTGTAACAGAAACATTCAATGTGTTCTGCAAACACATGCCACTGAGCACCCTAAGAGATCATAGCAGACCCAGAGAGTCACAGCTGATCAAAGGAGGAATTCTGTGAGCAGGGCAGAAAGATGCCTTTTCAAGATAAGCAAGATTTGGTCATTAAGTAAGTTATGTAGTCTTTTAAATAAGAAAATAATTTTTTTGTCCAGTTTGTGTGTGTGTGTACGTCTGTGTATGACACTAGGAAGCAAACCCAGAGCTTCACACATTAAGTACATATTCTACCACTGAACTACATACCCCCAGCTATAGGAAAATGAAAATCCCTGGACTTTTAATTTCATCTGATATAGCCCCTAATTTTCTTGGCATTTGTCAAATAAATACAGGTTAAGCCAGGAATGGTGGCCCATGCCTGTAATTCCAGCACATTGGGAGGCCGAGGCAGAAGGATTCGAAGTTTGGGGTGCCTGGGCAATTCAATGACTTAGTAAGACCCTGAATCAAAATTAAAAATAAAAAAATGGTGTGAGGTTTTGTAGCTTAGCGTGAAGGCCATGTGTTCAGTTTCCAATACCACAAACTGTAGTTCTTTTGTATCATTTTTTGAGACAGAGTCTCACTATGTAGTTCAGGATGGTCTTGAACTACAAACTCACAGCAATCCTCCTGTCTTGGCCTCCCAACTGCTGGAATTACAAGTGTGCACCACCATGCCTGGCTCCAAATTACAGTTTTCTAAAATATGTAACATTAAAAAACATATTGTTTAAGCCATTTTTAATTCAGTGGACATTAAAGACACTCATATGTAACACATTTAAGTATATAACATAAAACCTATTATTTAAACTGTTTTTAATTCAGTGGGCATTAAAAACACTCATATTATTATAAAAGTATCACCATCATCTAGTCCCAGAATGTTTCCATCATCTCGAACAGAAATCCTGCACCCATATTAAGCAATAACTCATTTCTCTTCCTTCTGGATGTTGGCATTCTTGACTATTTTTTGTCTCCAGAGATTTGCCTACTGGAAATATTTCATATAACTAGAATGATAATATTCTTGTTCTTTTGTGTCTGGCTTTAGTTCACTTAGCAAACTGACTCTGAGGTTCATCCATGTCACAGGTGTTTCCAAACTTTATTCTTTTTTCTGGCTGGTTAATATTCTGCTGTCAAGAATACACATTTTATTCATCTATTCATGCACATTTGCACTGTTTCCACCTCTGACCACTGTTGGTAACACTGAGGTGATACCGATGTCCCAGCTGGAGCCTCACTTTCATTACTCCTGCTTACCTACAGAGGAATGGAACTGATAGATCCTGTGGTAACTCTGTACTTACCTCACTGAGGAAGTGCCAAACTTTCTCACAGTGGTTAAATCATGTTACCTTTTTTTCTGGTGGTGCAGGGGACTGAACTCGGGGCCTCCCATGCACTAGGCTGGTACTCTGCCAGTAAGCCGCGTCCCAGCCCTCATGTTACATTTCTACATCTTCTTATTTGTGCTATTCCTAGGTCTCTATATCCTTGCCAATCCTTGTTATTTGAGGAGATTCTTCACTTATGATGATTTACTTATTAGTAGTACATGTCTGTAATATATACCAGATATATACATCATGGACACACTCACCATGGGGACTTGGTACACATCTCATCTTACTCCTTTTCATTTCCACCCCCTTTTATGCTCCATTCCTAGTGTTTCTGTTGGTTTTGATTCCCCCCCCACAGACACAGACAAATACTTAGGATTAAATCCAAGGCCTCCACAATGAGCTAGAGCCCCAGCACTTATTTATTTATTGATTGATTTTTCTTTGAGACAGGGTCTCAGTACACAGCCCAGGCTGGCCTTGAACGCAAGGTGATCCTTTTGCCTCAGCCTCCTGAGTGCTGAGATTATAGGTATGCACCATCATACCCAGCTATTTTTAAATTTTGAAAAATTTTACTGGTATATGTCTGCAGTACAAAATGATTATATTCATGGTGGGGAGTTGGTACATGTACATAACACATCTTGATTCTTTTTCCATCTCCTTTCCCTCTCCTATTCTACCTCCCTACCCCCTCTATCTCTTGTCCTCCTCCCATTTGCAAAAGATCTAGCTCCTTGTTCCCTATTATCTATCTTTTGTTTTGTTCTTTATACTCTGGCTTTCTCATGTAAGTTCAACCAAGTAGTATTTAAGCTGTGTGTCTGATTTAGTTCACTTAACATTATTGTCTCATCCATTTCCTTACACATGACTCAAACTTATCCTTCTTTATGGCAGTGTGGTCCTCCATTTTATATAAACATACTTTCTTAGCTATTCAACTATTGATAGGAGTACAGGCTCTTCCAAGATTTAGCTATTATGAATAATGTTGCTATAAACATGGGTATGTATGTATCACTGTAATATGCCATCTCTAACTCTTTTAGAAAGATCCTATTTTGTTATTTTGAGCAGGGTCTCGCTAAGTTGCCCACG